>OVAF01002621.1:0-15056 GCA_900406245.1 Odontarrhena argentea | reverse complement strand
ATAGCCATGTTTTTGTTATAAAAAAACCTTACTTAAAGGCATCGCTTCTAGCTAAATTCTGATGAAACGAGAAGTACAATGACAAAAGAAGGTTACTTAAGGAGGTTGACAATTGTGTTCCACTCTTGTTGGCCCGAGCTTTCGTTATAAACATTCGGTAGTATTCATAAGTGCCACTTAAGAAAACTCAATATAACAAAAACAAGTGGGAAATTAAAACTCAGAAAGTGTAATATTGTCATCGTATTTCCTATGATATTGCAAATATGTTTGATGGACTAAATAGTAGCTTATTTTGCTTATTACTTATATGTAAAAAAGAAGAAGAAATAAAAGCTTACACGTCAATTTTACGGTAGCTAGTGAATATGCATCAATAAAAAAATTGATCACCGACCTTAGTCTCTGTCTAGCTACCGGTAAATATGCTCATTTACAAAATGGATGTGAATGACAATGCCGTAAGCTATAGTTTATTTTTTACATATCATGAATTTAAACCAAAGGAAGTTGCATGCTACTGTACGTGCATATCTTTGATGTATTGGTTTGATCAATGTTTTTTACAATAGGAAGTCTGTAATTAATTTGAATTCTAGATGATTCAGTTGGATGCAAATTAGTCGAGGTACGTAATCAAATTTGTCATGAACTCATGATCCTATGTATGCATTGAGGATACAAATTTACATCATATCTATAATAAAGTATACAGAAACAATTGTCACGGATGATAGGATATTCAATATTTGTTGTACAACTAACTGTCTATGTAATAATTTCTAATTATAATTTATAATATGATTATAATTTAGATGATATAAAAACAGTATCATAAGAAAAAGTGTATTGTTTCAAATGAAACATATTTAACAACTTCGACTCTTTCTTTCTCTTGATTTTCAAGCTTCTTGATTATCGTTTCTTCAAACCGTCCAAATCTTCATAGCCGAGATTTTGAAGGATCGATTGTTAATTATTGTTTTTATGTTAACTTTTTATCTCTTTTGTCGTAAGACCAATTTTCATAGACTAAACAATTAGTAATTATAAGTTGTAAACAAAACATATTTCGCAATATGAAATGACATCGAATTTATTAAGCCTATCATGGCTATATACCTCTAGTCGTTTTCCTGCATGATTAGTCTTATTTGTGTTTCAAGCTATTATTCATGTCAGCTGATGGGAGAGGAACAGAAGGAAGCACGGTGAAAACGCTCATCAAACTTCAAAACTAGTCTCGGCTATTGATACTCTTGTCCGTAATAGGGATGTTTCTCTAAGTTCTATAAACAATTTTGTAAATGTTTCTTATGAGTGGCTTGTAAGTAGAGAAGGGTAGTGTCTGCATAAAGTTTGGTTGTTAATTAATTTTTTCCTCCTTATATAGAGTGGTTTTTTTTCTGAATAAAAATTAACATTTTATTCAAAAAAAAAAAAAAAAANAAAAAAAAAAAAAAAAACAGTCTTTAAATAAGAACAATAGAGAAATGGGATCACAAATTTTTGCATGGGAAATCAAACAACGCGCAGAATCCGAGTTAAGATCACATGATCACACGTTGCTTCACTACCTAATTAATCACCATACCGTAAATTATATACTTGTATACTCACTTGATTTATATTTTAAGATATCTCATATATTAGTTTTCAAGACGTTTATATTTTTAAACTCCAAACTCCAATCGTGTTAAAGTCATCTTAGAATACAGTTTTTAACGTAATTTATTCTTCTTAAACCGAGTTTTTAATTATAAATACAGTATGCCTGTACAAAAAAGAAAAAATAACAACTGATGCGAAATTCGATTTATTGACAAATTTTTGTCTCTAGTTCACCGTAGTCCGTATACTTGGTTAATTAGTATATTCTTATATATTCTTAGCAAATTTTATCATTATATGTTCATTAAATTATTCAAAAATTAAATTTCCATAAAAATTATCTATATGAAACTTCATTCTTTTTTTTGAATCTTTGGTAATGTCATAGAAATAATTTCTCTACAAAATATAAAAAACATCATTATTAAATGCCTAGACGACATTACGGGCTGGCAACTTAACTTACACGGTACCTAATCAAACTCAACAAAGATCCGATTATTATGCTAACAAAACTTTGTTTTCCAAATTTATATTTTCTCACTTATTTAAACAACACAAATACATCAACCCCAATCCTAGTCAGATATGCCACGTGTACAAAAACCCTTGCATGTCTTCAAAATATATCAATCTCTTTTTATATAAACCCTCACTAGTACTCAACAACAAAACCTCTTTTGTCTTTCTCCATTGATATCAACACTCTAAAACCTTCACCGTGTGAGATGGTTATGATTCAGATCTTCCTCACCGCGGTGATTGTTGGAGCCGTGAGCCTCGGTCCAGAGACTGTTGAGGCAGCAGCTGTGATGGGACCGTCCCTGCATAAACTGACTTGGCATTTCTACAAAGTTTATAACACTTGTGAGAATGCTGAGAATTTTGTGAGACATCAAGTTGAAACGTTTTACAAGAATGATAAAAGTATCGCTCCTAAGCTTCTTCGTCTTCTCTACTCCGATTGCTTTGTCACCGTAAGTTTTTTTTTGTTATTCTTACCATTTAATAATTAATCATATGAATGTAATAGTAAATATATGTATGTTATAAGATTTGTGATAAATGCATCATGCACGTGTTTAGGGGTGGGCACAAAATATGTAACCAAATATATTAGACCAAATCAAATCGAAATGTTTTATTTAGGCAATGTATACCTTAAAATTCTGTAAATGATTGATATAGATGGTTTGAAAAGTGTTTTCTTGATAGATATGTTGTATGTTCAAATTCTCAACTATATCAATTCTCAAGGTTGGCTCTCTTTTGAACCAAGCTAAACCGAACTGACACACAACCTAACTCGAAATACTCTTTATGGACTGGACTGTGAGTTATTGCTTTATGGACTAAACAAGTTTCTAAAATCACTCATCTCACATTGTGCGTCTATGGTTTTGACACTATAATGGTAGGGGTGCGATGCATCGATTCTTCTAGAAGGTCCGAACTCAGAGAGAATGGCGCCACAAAACAGAGGACTTGGAGCATTTGTGATCATAGACAAAATCAAATTAGTCTTGGAACAGAGATGTCCCGGTGTTGTCTCTTGCGCCGATATTCTTAACCTCGCAACTCGGGATGCTGCTCATCTGGTATATGTCATTCTCTTTCTCCTTATCTTTAGCTTTATGCGTTGCTCATTAGATACTTATCAGTTGACATATGAGGTTATGGTTTCTACAGGCGGGTGCACCATCTTATCCTGTATTCACTGGCAGGCGAGACGGCTTCACGTCGGATAAGCAAACCGTAGACCTACCATTACCGTCCATCTCATGGGACCAAGCCATGGCTTACTTTGAATCCCGAGGATTGAATGTTCTTGACATGGCTACACTTCTAGGTCAGTCAGCTTATCAAATGCAAATACATTTCATGATGTGTTTTTATATGGTTTCTGAACTTTTCAGATTACACAGAAACCTTATATCATCCTGTTGGATTTATGGCTACTTCAATTTGATTTGAGGGTTACCATTTCATAATGAATTAGACTTTATTGTCGGTTATAACTGATTTATGGCTACTTCAAATTGAAATTTTCATTGTAGTACTGGTTTAGTGAATCAGTTAAACTGAATTAGACTTCATGATCAGGATCACATTCAACGGGGAGAACACATTGCAGCTACGTGGTTGACCGTCTCTACAATTTCAACAAGACCGGTAAACCAAGCCCGACTATAAGCAAGTCTTTCCTGTCTGAAATGGCAAAGCAATGTCCACCTAGAACAAGGAAAGGCCAGACCGATCCGCTTGTGTACCTAAACCCGGACTCAGGATTAAACCACAACTTCACAAGCTCATTCTACACCAGGATTCTGGCAAGCAAATCTGTACTCGAAGTAGATCAACAACTACTTTACAATGATGACACCAAACAGATCTCTGATGAATTCTCAAAGAGTTTTGAGGATTTTCGGAAATCCTTTGCTCTTTCGATGAGCAAAATGGGAGCGATAAATGTGTTAACTAAAGAGGAAGGTGAAATAAGAAAAGACTGCAGGCGTAGAAACTAAAAAACAGCAACTCCAACGGTATAAAACAGGAAACAGCAGGATACAAGGTTGGAATATTGATGTTTCAGATATAATTTGTAGTCATTTATTACATTGTAATCGCCGCAAAGAAGGCTTCTCTATAGCTAAAGATATTGATTCTTTTCGTGTGTCTAAAATGTCGAATTTTCCTGATATTCACATAAGTATAAAGGGTATGCAATCAAAATCGTTCCCGCACAAAATAAAAAGGAGACTTTATTTTTCTAACCTCTTTAGGTATGAGTCTTAGACTCTCAATCTGTGAAGTACCAAGCGACTGAACTTTACAAGCTTCTCAATCCCTTGCCAGTTCCTTCCTGCTAGCTTCAAGAGAGGCCAGACAACAAATACATAAGCACTCTATAAGTATACAGAGACTTTATAAGCGATAATTTTTATCTGAGTATATGTGCAAATAAGAAGATTACATCATGCATGAACCGAACATGTTATCTTCAGGTGAAAAAGAAAATGATTACCTCAAAAAAGTAGTCAAACTTGTTGTAGACAAGGAACAAAGTATGAATCTTCAAACAGAAACCCCTTCCTCGAAATTTGTAATCGAAGATGACCTACTTGTGCTAACTTCTTTTTGGTTTATTCATATATATATGACTGTTATAGGTAGAATAAGCCTAGTCACCATTCTGAGTTGCAGGACTAGGATGTATACTTGGTGTTTGGCTCTGGTTCTCACCATGGCTTTGAGTCTCCTCCTGTCTCTGGCTCTCCATATGGGTTTGATGCTGGATTTGAACCTGATTATTATTCTGACTCTTTGTCTTGATTACCTGAGTCTAACAAGCGTCCAAAAAGTTAAATGGTGGAGATAGAATACAGAATAATCCAGTACCAGAGTAAAAAATTTCTTTGCTTGTGCATATCTAACCTTGTACATGTATTTCCTACGAAGTTTCATGGCGGTGCGTATGCATCTTCTCACACGAAATACAAGCACCTTATCATTGAAAATCTGCAAAATATCTTCTGAACTCAGTAACAATGCATCTCATCAATTGAGCTTGTAAGGAGAACCAAAAACAAATGAAATTCTACCTGTATCATGTCATCAATTGAGTGAGTTTCTTTTATAATCTTATGTCGATTCATGATTAAAATCGCGGCCACACAAAAGACAGGAAGAGCATCATCTCCTTTTCTGATAGAAGAAACTACACAAGGGACATGTGTTCGATCGTTCCTCGACCATAAGCTTCTTGTCAAACCACAGAAGTGATATGTGGATGGTGCTGACTTTATCCCAGTCTCATCATAGTATGGACTAGTAGTCTTTGGCAACGGACTAGTAGTCTTTGGCAACGGACCACTCTTAGGCAGCAAACCACTCTTTGACAACAAACCGCTGCTCTTTGCAATTGGCCCGCTCTTCCAAATTGGTTCCTTCTTTGAAGTTGGTTCTCTCTTCGAAGTTGATTCCCTCTTTGTACTGTTACCATTTCCATCATCAGTTATTTCTAAACCCACCTCAGCGTCAGATTTTCTTGGAAGCTGAATCACCAAAGGCTCCAAGCAATCATTCTCCAAAATTTCAGGAACAGACTCATCATAATCAGCTGCCCACATCATCTACATGAAAGACAAAACCCATAGAGAAATATGAGTAATAAAGAAACAGAGACTAGACACAGAGCCCGTTTAAAAAAAAAAAAAAAGACTAGACACAGAGCATGACTATATGAAGCAACCCAGAGAAGAACTACAAACCTCCCACATTCTGAGAGCTTCATCAAAAGACAATTCCCGTCGGAACAGAACTAAAAGCATCCGGAAGGCAAAATGAAGACTTTCGGCACCAATACGCGATAAGTGAGAAAATATATCTTTATCCGTGAGTTGCAATATGTGCCACAATGATTGCAATTGATCCATCACCCCAGTTGGTCCCTCCATTTGGAAATTTGCACGCTACAGAAATAAACACATAACAAAAGCATAATGCATCATTAAAACTAGGGCCAGAAACAAAATATATGAGATATTAGTAAACGTTGAATCTACCGTTCTTCTTATGAGCATTTCAAAGCACCAAAAGGCATCGGCATTATCTTCAAAAAGAACCACAAAAGGAGACACTAAATCACTCATTCCTATCAACAGATTTGCAACCAGAGAGTTAGTATGCTAAACCAATAAAATCTCATTAAGATTCATTTAAATATCTATAAAAGAGCCAAATGTCAAGAGTTATATGGAACCTTGGCAATAACCCGTTGCAGGATCAACCCAAGCATAAACTGCAAGGATATCTGACATTCTTCCTAGATTTCCTGGATCCTCATAGAACTCAAGGTGGCTATCCGTTCTTACCACATCGACAACTGAGGAATAAAAAAAATTAACAATCACGGGTGCAAGTTGGGAATGAAAAAGGAAAACTTCTGTAAAATTCGCAAAACAAAAGAGACTAAGAACAATTTCTACCTATCCGATGCAATGTCCAAAGCCATTCAGACACTCGATCTTCTGTGACATTCCCCATACGAGATGGCGTTCCCTTTGCTGACGCCATTTCAGGGACATCAGATATTCTCAAACCATCATCTATCTCTGCATTGCGACCAGAATAAGACGATGGTCCAACAGTATCGGAATGCATCACTTCGATCTCTGAAGTGGATCTATTTTGCTCTCTAACTAAATCAGCATTCTTGTCAATTCGGAAATGGTGCATACCCTCATCCTCAGATCTTAATGAAGCATCCTCGTCTGGAGTAGAAACCTCTATTTTATCTAAACTATTTCTCCCAAACAAATCTGTAACTGGTAGCGAGGGAAAGTCAAAATAACCATCAGGGGAAGCAAAGCCATATGGACTAGAAGCAGATACAAAAGAGGAAGTGTGGTATACTACGCTCTCAGGACTTTCCCTTCCGCTTACTAAATCAACAGACTCACTAGAACTTCCTCTCTTGTGTCCATGAGATGTATCAATACCATTATTACTCCAATCACTGTGATGATTTTCAGTATCCTCATTATTATTATCATCTATACTAGCTTCTCTGTTTTCATCTGTAGTAGCAACCTTTACCACCTCATTTCTATAAGATTTCCGCATATCCATAACTTTAGACCCCACAACATAGGCAAGTGAACCAGTTCCCACACTTGAATGCATTGTCTGGCATTGCTTAAGCAATTCATTGTACCGATTCCTGTGTGAAATTCAAATAACATGTTTAAACTATTAAAACTTAACTTTCACTTAGTACTCTATCTCACTCTAAGCTGTGATACAACACTAACAGTCTAACCTTCGGGCTGCCCTGAGTTGCTTACGGTGCTCAGAGGTGCTGCTCAATGTATAACAACCAAGTAGAAATTCCCAAACTTCAGCTCTAATAGACGGATCAATTCCCTAATAAGGAGCAACACCATGCGTTAAAGCACTATACTGAAAGAAGATTTTAACTTGTTAAAAATTCTTATACGAAAAAAAACATACCCCCAAAATAATTAACTTGAGCGCCTTGTGAAAACCAGAAACTCTTCCTTCGCTATCAAAAGACGCTTGCCACTTTTCTGGCTTAAGCATTTTGCCAATCTGTCCGTTATAAAGCGACGTTTAGCCATATAATCACAGCAAAACAAAAATCTGATTGAAAAAATGATTAAAGATACTGGAAAAAAAGGTTACCAAGAGAAAGATCTTACAGTTATAACAACCTGAATCGGTGATTGTGAAAGACAAGGCTCGCTCAAATCTCGAACCAAAGATCCAACTTTCTGCAAACTCACTACACTCGCTTTTCCACAACTCCATTGTTTTCCTTCTCCACCAGAACACATCAGTCCTAAGTCCTCACTTCCCAACTCTTCTGCAACAACATCACTCATTTTTACATAAACCAAAATTCACAACACCAAACATAAAAGAACTAATTTTGTCTAACTCCAAAATGTTCATATAATCCACATCAATCACCAAACAAGATCTTATAGTATAACCAAAAAATCCTCCACAAACTAATTAGTCCAGATCAAAATTCAACATTACGTCATCCAATAGAATCACAGATCTTACTATAACCAAAATTCACATTTTTTCAGAAATCTAGATTAAGGGTTTCGTAAATTAACAAACTTTCAATCATATCTAACCCCAAAATATGATTCAGATTTCACCTAAAAAACCAATCGATCAGATGACACAAATGAAAAACAAAAGAACAGAAACTTTCCTTAAGCGTTACATACATACATTTATGTAAATGTCGATCAACAACATAAATCGATGAAGAGAGATTAGTGAAGAACCTCAAGGTCAATGATCATGGAGAAGGATATTCCTCTCCGATCTCCATTTTTCCATCGACGGAAAGTTTTTAACTTTTGTTTTTTATGTTCTCTCTCTTTCTCTCTCTCTCTCTCTCTCTCTCTTTGACGAAGAGAAGTGTTTATTTTTTTTTTATGTTATTTTGTTATCATTTTATTTATTTATTCCTTTTATTTAGGCTTGTGACGTTATTTTAGTCCAATTACTCTTATGAAAAAAAACGATATAACAATAGTTTCAAAAATTTGATACATTTTAGTTATAGCCTTATAAGACCCGATCGAAAAAGTCGGTGCTGTTATGTTTGAAATAAATTTTATTTAAAAGTATAAAAGTCCATGTTTATAATATTGGTTGACCAAGATCTTAGTGTTTGTTGCAATGTGATTAGAATATCTGATTACCTTAAAATATGGCACACACCATAATAAAAAACTGATTATAGAATTTGCAATTGTGTTTTTTTTCTTGGATCATGTTAAGAAAAAATACTGAACTGGGCCTCTCCGATCCTTATTGGGTTTCGCTGGTCTATATTAGGCCTGCATTGTTTATTTTTGAAATTAATGGAATGATGTAGTTCATCATAAATAAAGCTCAACACAATACATGTGTACTAAATGAAAGCTATCCATCTATTTCTTTCTAATATCATGAGGTTCTGGGCCTAGATCCTTACGTCCTTCAACTTCATTATTACAATATGTTATATGGTTCCGTCTTAAGAGCCACTCGGACACGTGACTTCCAGATTTTGCTTGAGATCGTCCTAGTTGAGTTGTTGATTCTTCCTTATGAAAACTATCTTTTCACTGCAAACTGAAGTTCTAGTTAGATTTTCATTATATCTTTCAAATTGTGCCGAGGTAAGATTATACTTTGGGTTGTTTTGAAAGTGATTGTTTGAGAACTGATCATCACTATCTTTACTTTCAGAGATGAGCATTTAACTAAACAAGCTCATGTTGTTATTTCAATTTATCTCTAACTCACTTCCACTTGTTTGGATATGTAATCAACTAATCATTGTTATAATTTTTAATGTTCATTAATAGAAAACTATTAAAAATAATAATAATAATAATAACAAAGTTCTGAATTGGTAATGTATATTTGCCAGTATATCAGTATTTCTGTTGAAAATGATCCATAAGATGACAAAATATTTTTGGGGTTAATGGGTTTAGAGATTAAAGTTCTGTTGGCACACTCGACTGATATTTTAACCATTTTATCACCAGGAACTGAGATTCATTTATATAGCCATTTAAAGTCTTTCGTTTTCACCCATCAGTATGAAGCTTAACTTTTTGTACAAAACAAAGTAATTATCTTATCATTAAGTAGTAATTTTTAAATATATATAACACTCAACAGAGAAAGAGAAAAAGTTGGTTCATCAATATGATATTTTGATGTTAGAAAGTGACCAAACGTCACAACTTTGACATTACTTGCAATAACAGTAACAGTTGAAATCTTCTCCTTCACAAATCACAACTTAAAAAACTTTACATTTTTGGTTGACAAAAAAAAAACAGAACATTTAATATTTTAACAGTATTTCAGACTTTATTAAGGGAATGTATTGGGTTTAAAAGTTCGGCCGAAATCTTAAGTATTGATTCACAAATTATTCAACAATCAGCTCTATACTTTTTCTTTTCTTTTTTTGGTTATCTTAGGTCATATTCATTTTCGCAAAAAAAAAAAAAGGACATAATATAGTTTCAAGTTCTTAATAATATTATCATAGTGAGAATTTAATAAACCATAATAGTTATAGTCTTATAGAGAGTCACAAAAAAATAAAATCACCCTATACTGTTTTCATGCCCATGCATATGATTTGATATTTTGGATCTCGTGAACATAAATGATCCCAAAGATTCCCTATTTTCATACTTTGCTCAATAAAGAGTATCTAATCTATATAAGCAAACTAAATTTTGGAACATTTTTGAAATCAACTTCTTTTAAATATTATAATAAGAAGTGATCCCGACTTCAATTATCCGAGAAATCCATCATTGTCTACATTACATGACAATTTCTCATTTATTTGAAAAAAATGATATTTCTAACAGTTAAAACGTTTAAAATATAGTTGTAATTAAGAAATATAATTGTAGATCATAAAATTCGTTTCATCCATGTAGGGATATATATAGATTTTCTTAGTACTTGATTAAATATGCATATATATTAGCCATAACCACATGGCCACTTTGTGAAATAAAACAAATATGATCACTCAATTAATGAAACTAAATATTGTTTATCTATATATGACAAAATCACTTAATTGTGGAATTACCCTAGAGGATTTAAAATATGCATCAATATATATATATATATATATATATATATATATATATCAGATTCGTATTTTCTAGATGGTTCTGGTCGTCTAGGTAGTGCAATTATACGGTTTATGATGTTGTCATCTTAGAATCTTACATTATTTTAATAAAAAGTAGATATTTTGCAATCAGACGTCATACACTTTGATGAAAGCTCAATCACAGTAACAAAAAGACAAATGACTCTTAAAAATATTAATTGCACATGCAAAGTCTTACAAGACATATATAATAGCCTCGCTGTATATTGTTGAAGATTCCACCTTTTAAAGAATCTTGAAAGTGAATTCGAATCTCAAAAAATTGAGAATCTAATCGGACGGTCAAAACAAAAGAATATGTAACGTGAGAGGAAGTGGGTCATTCGTGACATCATCAGCAGAACAATATAATATACTTTGTATTAACGTGCAATAATGGTTTTTAAGGCCAAAACAAATTATATAATAGTGGATCCTACGTATCTCTAGTTGATTTCTTCGAATTAAAATAGTATTAGTGAAATGATTAATTTAGTTTTAGTATTCTATTTCTGATTCCGAGAGATTTTACAAATCGGGTTTTTAATTCTCTATGTAGTTTTCTCCGTTGAAACCGATGTGAGTATATATATATGGTGGGTTGCATTTATATAATAATTGGTGTTATTGGGTTCTGACCCCATAGTTTTTAAGGTTTGAAACAAATCAATCTAAAATGTTACTTTCTTCTAGTTTATGTTTTCCCCAAACATAATTCTAAATTCATAGTATATATATGATTTTTACAAGTTAAGATGTAATTAATTTGTTGGTCATGCATGGCATGTAACCTAATACAAATAGATCCGTTTCGAGCAGTTTAAAATGATTTTTTTGCAAAATATTTTACATTAATATGATGTTACGTTGTTCTTACTTTCCGGTTTCCAATTTACATAATGAATGCACTTAAAGATGTACTTTTGTGAACTAGTCTAAATTAATTAAGTCATATAGTTCACTAATTTTGTTGCTATATGTTATGGGACATTATTTTCATTGGTTAAACAAAAATGAAAGAATTCTAGGTAGATATCAAATTCAAAAGAAAGAAAAAGCGATCATATATGTAATCATGTTGCAATCATATACACATAAAACCAAATGTTTCATAACAAACAAAAACAAAATTAAGGTCATAAGATCACATCTTAGCATTCAACATTGGTATTATGAAAATTAATAATCAATCGAGAGATTTATAGTTTAGGGATTTGTGATTGTAATTATATTAATAGAAAAGGAATTGATAATCATAAACAATATAAGTAATATATAAATTTTCACACATAATATATACTTTCCATCAATACAATGAATTATATTTTAGCATACATAAAACAAATTTACCCTTTTATCCGAGATCTTGTTGTCAAGTTATACAGAGACGAGATTGTGATGCAAATGCTTCAAATTCAATTCATTTGTTATGTAAAATTATGGATCTTTGCTTCGGTGTATTTACATATCAAAAAGAAAAAATTTATGCATAAAGTGCACCATCAATCAAAGCATAGTCCGAATCCATCCAGCAAACAGTGATTTATTTATAGAAAAATATATTAGTCACCCCTAAAAAAAAGTTTTAGGAATATCTAAATAGTTTATTAATATCATTGTCGGTTCGGTAAAACATACAACTGACATATGATGATACCGTGTCCAAGGATTCCAAATTAAAATATCATCTTATTGGATAATAACAATTAAATATCACTCCCTTAACTTCCTTTCACGTCGTCACACGTGGACGACTCTCATTAAAACGCAACGTTTTACTCCTTTCGCATACTCAAAACTCTAAAAAAGAAAAAAAAAATCTGAATTCGATTCCAGAAACCTCCATTGTTGCAAAAGCTTACCATTAATGGAAGCGGTCCTATTTCACTCCTCTAGCTGATGTAAATTTAAAGGGTGTTTTACGCAGTTTCCGTAAGTTTTAAGAAACCCAAAACCGACTTTCTACTTTGAGCTTAAAAATTCAATCTTTTCCTCTTTTAAACTCTCTTATTTGTCTTGCTTTTGCCGCAAATTCTCTACCACTCGTGTGGATTTTGAGTTTCTAGGTCTAAAAACTTGGGACTTTGTCTCTTTACTAGACTGATATAGTGATATGTTCTGGAATTTAGATTTCGTGTAAGTTTTGGAGTCTTGTAATTTGGTGAGATGGGTGTGTTTGGATTCTTGGGAATGTGTTGCTGATTTCGCATTTGTGGAATTTTGGGCTTTTTTGTCTTACCTTTTTTTTTGTTTGCGGTGATGTTTGTCTTCTTTAAAGTTTTCACCTTTTTATGAAAAGCTTGAAGCTTTTATATTTGCATTAAATTGGGAATTGATATGTGACGTGTTCTCTGTTGTAGGGTACTGGTGTTTGATTCATTAAATTGGCTCCTCAGGGATCCTCAAAGATCTCTTTATATGTAGAGGGGATGATCCTGTGAGCAATGTTCTGAGATACTTGTTGATGAGTTATTGTTATACTCTATAGCTTGTTGTATTGAGGTATTTGGTCAATCTTGGGAACAATGGAGAACTTGTTTGCTTCAAGAGAGAAGGGGTTTGGTTATCTAGATAATCCAACGGAGCAAATGGATGGTTTAAGCTTTGGTTCTGGTGTTAGGAGTTTGATCTCTGATGATATGCTTAATTGTTCTTCCTCCGAGCTTATGAATTTCGATTCTTGGTGTAATGGTCCTTCTGCAACTGATATCTTGTTGGCTCAGTATGGTTTATCGGCTTCTCAACCTATGATGCCTTTTGGAGCTTTCACTTCGTTTCAAGTAGCTGAGCCCAAAGCTGCTTATTTTTCGGGTGTCACTCGTTCGTTGCATGATATGGAAAGCTCTTACTGTGGTGAAGAGAGATCATCAGTTCAAGAGATGAGCGCTCTGGTTCATCGCTCATTAGATAGTGATGAGTTGAGTGGTAAACGACGCAGGGTTACTGATCAGAAAGACGGGTTTCCTAACAGACTGAGCTGTACTATCCCCAGGTCTTTGAGCCACTCACGTGATGAGAAGATGCTTAAGGCATTAAGCTTATTTATGGAGTCCTCGGGTTCAGGAGAGGGCATTCTAGCACAAGTTTGGACCCCTGTGAAGACTGGCGACCACTACGTGCTTAGCACTTGTGATCAGGCATATTTGCTTGACCCGAGACTTTCTCAGTATCGTGAAGTGTCAAGGAAATTCACGTTCGCTGCTGAGGCGAATCCATGTTCTTTTCCTGGTCTTCCTGGCCGAGTCTTTATATCAGGAGTACCCGAGTGGACATCAAACGTGATGTATTACAAGACTGATGAGTATCTCCGCATAAAGCATGCAATAGATAATGAAGTCCGTGGTTCCATTGCAATACCTATCCTCGAAGCATCTGGGACATCATGTTGTGCTGTCTTGGAACTCGTCACATCCAAGGAAAAACCCAATTTTGATATGGAAATGGACTCTGTTTGCCGTGCTCTCCAGGTTGATACTTTTTTCTCCGTCTCTCTCCCTCTCTGTCTTCCTCTTCACTTATATGTATGTTTGCATGTATTACTGCTGCCACCGAGATTGCTGTATTTCATTAGTTGGTCCCAAACACTTTGTTCCAGTTATCTACTGGCTTTGTTAGTAAATCAGGTCTTACAAAGATTGGATGATTTTTCTCTTACGTATATCTGCAATCATTTCATTCTTTCGAGGAACAGTGTTTTTATCATGCTCAACACCTTTTAGCTAGTACAAATCCAAAAATTCTAGGCAAAACCATTGAACATGGTGAACCTGTGTCACTTCTATGTTATACAATCTGGATTTTGATATTTTTTTGCAGCAAGTGCATAAAACAACTTTTAAATCTTTTGCAAGCTTGATTTAGAGTCTGAGAATCTTTGTTGGTTTAAGACCTGCCCAAGTCCTCTACCTCTGTCAATGAAAGCTTCCACGGCAGCTATGGAGACATTTTGTTGTGGTTGCAATCTGAGGTTACAAAATGCAGTACTGATTCCTTGTATGTGAAGAGATCTTATGAAATATTAGTATTCTCATAAATATTCATGTTTTCCTTTTCTTTTTCAGGCTGTAGACTTACAAACATCAGCGGTTCCTCGTCCTCAGGTAAAACAAAATCCTTGTTCCCTACAAACAATTACTTTTTGTTATTTTATACCTCTGGCTAATGGTATTTCTGCTTTCCAGTACCTTTCAAGTAATCAGAGAGATGCCTTAGCTGAAAT
>OVAF01002620.1:0-13040 GCA_900406245.1 Odontarrhena argentea | reverse complement strand
GGACCTCTAGTGTGTGAGACTAGCGTGATAACCGACTACACCACCCAGACTTTTTGTGTGTTAATCATGTCATAACAAATATATAACACTTACTATTCAATAGATGACATATACACAAACAACATAATTAACTAAACGTGACATTGTCACATTGATACATAACATGAAAAAGAAAAAAAGTTTATCTAAGAGAGATATATCTCTCTTGTATGCCATTTATTTAATTGAGAGATCAAAGTTTAGTGTTTTCTTTGTTATATATGAAAGTAGATCTTAAAATCTTTTTGGTTTACAAGGACAAGAAAAAAGAAAATATTTACATAGAACAACCATTTGTTGGTTATTCTGTTTTTGGTTACATATATAAGTAGAACCAAAATTGTTACCAGTCTAGTGTAATGTTCCTTTCAATGTAAAGCTTATCAATATAATCTATGATCGGTCGTGACGCATCCATATACCTCCTCATATTCTTCTCAACAGATTGATCTGTTTCATTGAGTCGTAACAAAAGTTGATCTCTCGTAGGAAGTGTATACATTCCAGCGTAAACCGCAGTTCTAACAGCCCATGTATGGAACGGTGCACATACTTCTGTGTAAGCCGTTGTCGCGGCATCTTTTAAAGAATATTCATCTGTCATCAAGAATTGCTCGAAGATGGCTCGGATTAGATCTAAGCCTTGTCTCACCCGTCTTAGGTTACGTGAATGACTTCCCGGTGTTTTCACAGTCTCTTTCTCCACGTCTAGATCGAGAATGTTTTGTAAGGTGTTGAATTTTTTCGACGCCTCAACCAAATCTTTAACTTTGGAGATGTATTCCATTTCCGCGAATTTGAAGGCGAATCCGAGGCAATTGAAGAGAATAGAGACGTGAGTACACGCATTACAAAAAGCATCAAGCCTCAATCCATCTTCTTCTTCTTGTTCTTTTTCCTTCTTGTTTGATCGCGGTTTTAACAAACCTGCCAGATCTTCAAACGCCTCTGTAATTACAGACAGAGGCGTATTGACTCTGGCGGGTCCTGTGACGCACTCGGCATCCTCGAACATGTCTTCTTCCTCCTCCTCTTCCTCCATTTTTCTCTTCTCCTCGACCTCCTCCTTTTTATATAACTTCGCCACGATTGCTTAAATGTTGAAAACTCTCTCTTGATCGTGATTAAGGAAACTTACGAGAAAGTAATGAAAAAATTAATTAAGACGTGTTATGGTTTCTTGAAGACTTGAGATTATGTTTTACGCAACACTTACGGGGTCAACAATCAATCTAAGGTGAGAATGATTTTTTTATAATTGAAAAAGTCTACTATATAAAGAATGGCTATATATGCTTGAAAGCTATTTTGGTTATAGAAAGAAGATGTATATAGAGTATTTGTAAACTAAGTAAAATTATTGGAGATTTCATTAAAATTTCATAAAACATTGACAGTCCACAAACAACACCATTAAATATCAATGTTAATTATCTTTTATATATATACATGCTTAAGTTAGTCAAAGTTCATTAACATAAAAATTTGACTTTTAAATAATTTGTTAATGCTCTTAATATTCTAGCCAAATCTTATAATAAAAGTAGGTGATCTTCTATATAATTTTTTTTGGAAAGTACTTAATAATGATTATCATTATCTTTTTAGCAATTTGATGATATTCACAAGTCACAGGTCATCTTTATAATTAAAACATTGACAATCCACATAATGGCACATACAACTCAAGTTTTTTTAAAAATTCTATCTTTAGTCATATTTTATACTATATTCAAATTTTAGCTAAGTCACATTTCTTTGACGTACTTCGCAATTTTAGAAGACTTAAAAAATAATATTTTCTTACGAAGGAATTTCTGAACCAATATACATGGTTCCGAATGGTGACATCGGTTTGCGATGCGGAATAAAGTAAGATGAGTTTGTAGTGTGAATAAAGCGCGTATATGTTAACTGCGAAACAAATGCGGTTAATGAAAAAGAAACGGTGCGGAACAAAGTTCAAATTCTGAAAACGACAATAAATGGTGCGGAATGATATTTGAATGGTAAATATAACAATCATGGTACAAATGTAAAATTTCTTAAACTATAACTAACATTTTAAAAAATTAACAATAACCATAATTTCCTTTTCCAAATAAATATATACTAATGAATAATACGATCAACTCTCATTATCTTTCTTCGATTTTATAAAGCTTTTAAAATCAATAAAAAATTGTAAACCTCACTTGTAACTATGAAACACTGATATGTTTCAATAGGTACATGCAGGGGCGAACCCACATTGGTTATAGACAGTTGCCCCATGTAAAAAAACTAAAAATTTAAATATTTTTTAATGGACATAACTTGTATAGTGGCGTGGTGATTAGAAATACACCCTCTTAAATTTTGAAGTCATCTGGGATTCATTTATTACTTTAAATTATTTGAACTTTTTTCTTCAATACTCCATTTTTTTTTATCAAAACCGTCTGGCCAAGTGTCCGCCATTCACATCCGTAGTCTTGGTCCGGCTAACATTTCCGAGGTTCTTTTTTTCTGGAAAGGTTTTGCCTGATTGACGTCATTGCTTACATCATTAAACTAAGAGTTACTTGGTAAATTATGAATAATTTAATTCATAGAGATTTTATACTAAAACTGTTTATTTTCAATTAATTACAAAACTGAAAGTAATTAATTCTGTGATTTTTGTTTCCTTTTGCGGGATAAATAGTATATAATGGATTTTCATTCTACTTCTATAGAAACAGGTGAAAAGAAAAAAAAAAAAAAAAACTTAAAACGCTTGAGATTTCAGTAAAAAAAAAAATGGAATCCAAGAGATCATCTTCCTCTCCTCTGCTTTTGGTTACAATTATGATCATGCTCATAATTTCTGGTTAGTACTCATTAATACATGATTCAAATAATCAAATTCCTAGTAGTCAAGTCAATTTAGTGATTGTAGAGATTTAACTTGTTATTACAAACACTAAATTGTTCAGTTCATCTTACATGAATATCTTCTAACTGAACTCTTTGTGTGTCGTTGAATTGGTGTAGGACCGAAAGCAGTGGATGCAACATGTAAACATCCGGTCGGACCGTATACCGATTCATGCTTTAATGATTGTGTAACCGGGAAGTACGGTTATGAATATGAATCAGCTTTCTGTGAAAAAGACAAGAGTGGAACTTGTGTTACATGTTGCTGCGAGAAAATCAACGAATAAAAATGTACTTCTCCTCCCAAATATTTTCAAACTATTCAAATTATCAAAATATATATGACTGATGTGATGTGTATGTTTGTTATAAATCTTGTTTTGAATTTCCTCTGTGTAGTATAAATGATTTTTTTTTTTTTTGTCAACAATTTCTTTTCATTAATATCATCTCGAAATTACAATCCATGAAATTCTAGGAGTTTTACCAATTGTTTGGTCTTGAGAGAGGAAACAAATACAAATACATAAAAATGGAGTAAAATCCGTGGTTAAACTACAGTTTCTCACAAGATGAATTACCGAGAAGACCATGAAGCGATCTTCACTATACCCGGATATCGATAGTGGTCGAGTTTGAAGAAGAGCTTGTTGAAAATCAACAGAGCTTGAACTTGGGCTTGGTGACCTTTAGTGTCTTGATGGGTTTCTTGGGCTCAAGAGTCAAGAATCTTTAAGGTTTTAAATTGTTGCGGACCTAATTGTGGGGTAAAGCCCATATCTGAAAGAGAAGCCCAGTAAAAATTAGAGTTTTTGGACCAGTCTCTCTTCACGGAAGTTGCCTCTTCACCCACGGGTGCAAGAATCGGCGTCTGATATGGTGAGCTTCTGTTTCATTTTTAAGTTTCTCAATTATAATATGAAACACAATAGCTTAGGGAATATATAGAAAAACTAAATTCGAGACCAATAGAAAACCTGAAAAGTTCTTACCATTTTATATTATGTATCAATAATTAAAATGAAAAATAATAAAAAAGAAGATTAAAGAATTTAGTGCCTTTTCGGGTTAAAGATGGATTTAATAATTAATATTTCTAAATTTTTGAAAAAATGGATTTAATAAATAAATAAAAGAATACGATACATCAAAATTAACGATAATGTTAAAACATAAATTAGATATCACTAGAATAAAAATAAAGAAAAAAAATACAAAGATCACAAATATCAAATGTAGCATTATTTGGAAAGGTTTTGCATACGCCATTATTGACATCATTGCTTACGTCACTAAACTAAGAGTTATTTGGTAATTATAAATAATTTAATCCATAGAGATTTTATACTAAAACTATTTATTTTTATTGATNAAATAATTCTATGATCTTTTTCCTTTTGTGGGACACATAGTATAATGGATTTTTATTCTAGTGCTATATAAATAACAAGTGAAAAAAAAAAAAAAAAAACTTAAACACTTGATATCTCACTACAGAAAAAAACAAAAAAATGAAATCCAAGAAATCTTCTTCTTCTCCTCTCTTCTTGGTTTTTATAATGATCTTGTTCATAATTTTTGGTCAGTACGCGTCGGTTAATATATCAGATTCGTATTCTTAATTGAATACATTTAACTTGTTAATACAAATACTAAATATTTTAATATCTTCTAACTCTTTGTATTTGTTGAATTTGGTTTAGGACCAATCGATGCAGCACCATCATGTAAACATGCAGTCGGACCGTACACGGATTCATGCTTCAATGATTGTATTAATGGAAGATATGGATATAAATATGAATCAGCTTTTTGTGTCAAGGACAAGAGTGGAACTTGTGTTATATGTTGCTGCGAGAAAATCAACGAATAATTGTATTACTATCTTCATATGAAACTGCTCCTAAATTATCCGATTTGATCTACTATCTATTTCGATGTTTTTGTTTAGCAGTAGCTTCGAAAATATATTGAATTTCCTTCATTATATATATATATATCCGGATGATCATGAATCAAAGTATAAACTAATTTTGAGGCTTATAGAAAAGCTAAAAAACTCTTACAATTTTATATTATGTATCATTAATAAAAGAAAAGAATAAAGAATTATCTAGCTACTTACCAAAAAATTAAGAAAAGAATTAGGACCATATTTTCGTATTAAATAGGCTAAAAATGGGATATGTAGGTGGCAAATATTGACCTTTCTTTAAATTTGAAAGACATTAACAGTCCACACACAAATCCATTATCCTCCAAAAAAATACTCAAACTATTTAAATTAATATATAGTTTCCAAATTATAATGTGAAAATACAATAGCTTAGGAAATATATGGAATTTCCATCACATTTTAATATACCTTGAAGATCATGAGCCAATGTATAAACTAATTTCGAGGCCTAAATTCTTACAATTTTATATTATGCATCTAAGTTTTTTGGGGTCAAAGGGTGGATTTTATATATATCTAAAAAACACAAACCGTCAATATTAAAATTGTGAAATTTAAACCATTGTTGTGGAAGCCCCTTTGGTCCAGTGGTTGATCAAAGGTTCATTAATGCTTATACACACCAGAAGGTCTAGGGTTCGAATCTTAGGTGATGCGATTTATTATGCAAATTATTGGAGGTGGGCTTATCGGAGCTCTTCGGCGCTGCACAAGTAGGACCGTTCGTCGTGATCAGCCGCATGTGTATACGTGAAGGCATGGAGGCGTGGATCCACATGATCAGCCGCATCTGACTACGTTAAGGCATGGAGGCGTGGATCTCTAAGGATAGGTTAAAAGTTGCTCGTTGTATATCTCATAATTTGTAGTAAAATAATAAACCAGACGACTAAAAAAAAAAAAAAAACCATTGTTAACATATTGCTTATGTCATTATTTGGGCAATTACTTGATAATTATGAAAAAGGTAATTCGTAGAGATTTTTTTTTTTTTTTTTTGAGCAGAAGAGATATTTTACTAAAACTATTTATTTTCACTAATTATAAAATTGAAAGTCAAAACTGAAAAATTCGACCCAAAAAAAGAGAACAAATTTGAAAGTGCTGTGATTTTTTATTTATTTTTGGATAAATAGTTTTTTTTTTACGACAATAATAATATTTAAACCAAACCGGAAGAACAAAATCAACAAAATACATATTGAATGTTAAAATTCGAACACCACGTGCCAAATCATCCGTCATTAACATTTTGTTTTCTTGGTATATATGGTCTATAGAGGAGTAGGAGAATCGCTCTCTTAGTCTCTGAAATTTGTCCACGTAAATGTCAAAACCCGGTGATCCATAAATAGTATATAATGAATTTTCATTCTAGTTATATAAATAACAGGTGAAAAAAAAAAACCTTAAACACTTGATATCTCATTACAAAAAAATGGAATCCAAGAGATCTTCTTCCCCTCCTCTGCTTTTGGTTACTATCATGATCGTGTTTGTAATTTACGGTTAGTACTTTTCGATTATTATGATGCAAATAATCAAATTCCTCATATTCGAGTCGATTTTTGTAATTGAATACATCTTACTTTTTTGATACAAAATACTAAAAAAAAAATAATAATCCAAGATTGGAATTTCATTTGTCCAATATACAAAAATATTTTACATGATTATGTATCTTCTAACTCAAAGTGTTTGTTGAATTGGTTTAGGACCAGAAGCAGTCGATGCAGCACCACCATGTAAACATCCGGTCGGACGGTATACGAATTCATGTTTTAATGATTGTGTAACCGGAAAATACGGATTCAAATATGAATCAGCTTTTTGTGTCCGTAACAAGAGTGGAACTTGTGTTACATGTTGCTGCGAGAAAATCAACGAATAAGTGACTATTCACAAAAATACACCAATTATTTAGATTTAAACTAAATAAAATATGATCGATGTGACGTTCATATTTGTTTAGAATCTTGATATGAATCTGCTTATAAATTGTTGTCATATTTGTGCTAGTACTATGGTTATGTGATTGGTTAAATTCGATCCTATTTCAATGGATATTTGTTGAATTGTTGATAGAAAGAAAAAAAATCAAAATCAATCAACTAAGAAATGAAGAAGTCATTGTAAGAGAGTGTAGTTAACTTTTAGCTAAATTCGATTTTTAGCAAATGTGTCAAAAATAAGCTTGGCCTCAGCTTAAAAATTCCAAAATCAAGTATAATCCTCATGGTTGGTATCTGCGTGACACAGAAGTCTCTTTTAATGTATCCCACACCTACACAAGAAGCACATATTAAGTTTAAGTTAGTTTTTAGATGATCAATTCAAAATCTTTTTCTTAATTTTCTTACTCACATTTAGCTTAGCCTCATTGCCTCCCATAGCAAGTAAGAAGGGACTATCCGCGGAGAAAGCAACCGAGAAAATTTCTCCCTGCAAATAAATACATTCGATGTTATCCAAACCGCAAAAACAATCAAGAACCAGAAATTAATGAACTACTTTGTTGTTGGTTAACAATTGGTGTCTTACAATTTTTGGCTTGTGTGTACCAATGCATGAAGGTTGGTTGTTTGAAAGATCCCAAAGTTTTACACTTTTATCTTTAGATCCGGTAGCCAAAAGCTGCGAAAAATCACAAAAGAAATAGAATCAAGAACTAAGAGTAAGAACTTTGAAACAGAGTAAAGAAACAGAGCATGTATGTACATTAGGTGTAGACATGTTGTATGATATGGTGGAGACTTCATCATCATGAGCATGGATAGTGAAAGTTGGATTCAAATCAGAAGCGCGAACATCGAAACCTTTCACAGTTCCATCATTGAGACTCACCTAAAGATTGAACAAAACGGAAAAAACCGATTTATACAAAGAATTGAAAACATAGATTGACTATATATGAGAAGAGCAAGGAAAGTACCACAAAGGAATGTTCACTATGTGGATCCCAAGCCAATTTCTCGACTTCCGACAAAGCGGACCATGTCAAACCCGAGTCTGAAGGTTTCCTTCCATCTTTCTGCAACATATAATATATTTACAACTTAGAGTAAATGATAAATTGTGTATAAATAAGATTGAACACATGAAAACGATAGTTACCAATACAACAGTTTTATCAAAAGATCCACTGAGAAGTACTTGAGGAGCAAAATGGTTCCAAGCAACCGCATGAACCTATCACGTAAGACACAATTAAACCATAAATTTCTCTAAGATTCATAATTTCTTTTTACCAAATAAAGATGATTGAGACAGAGTTTTAATACCGTATCTGTGTGATGCTCCATAGTCATATTACATGTTCCAGTAACTATATCCCAAACCTTCACTTGTTTGTCAGCACTCGCACTTGCAAGTATATTCCTATGGTTCAAGTTTTTCAAGTCAGTAAAGAGAATCACACACAAGCTTAAATAAGAACAATCACGGAACTACGAAAGAGTTTATCAAAACGAACCGAAACTCTTTGTTCCAAGCAAGATCAAGTACTTCTCTAGCGTGTCCGTCTTTTCCTCCTAGTTGTACAATTGGTAACACTTGGTCCACCTAAAACATTACAATCATCATCACTCTCATGATTCATAAGATAGAAGCTTGTAAATATGTAAAAAAAAGATTTACATTTTACTTACAATGTCAAGATCCCATATCTCTATCGTTGGTAAATCGCAATAACTAGTAGCTACAAAGTTTCCTGCGAGCCAGAAGCCGAAAGTTGATGTAAATTAATGATCTCATTCATGGCGAAAGGCCGCTCGGATTAGTGACTAACCTTTTTCACCTCCTTTAAGAGGACAATCAAGCCAAGCTGTGCATAATGGGACTCCCGATATGATAAAATCATGGCGAAGATACATATTTGGAGTGTCATTTGATGATTCCTCATAGACATGGACCTCAAGATAGTTGAATCCATGTTTACGGCTAGCGCAGACAATAATTGAATCGGTTGGCCTAATTGTCATATCCTCGATATCCTCCGAGTCATAGTCACCCTAAAAGAGAGATTGTTACAATTAACCATAACGTTCAACAACCTTTTTCAGAACTTGTAAGTAAGTTTCATGACTTACAACATCAGTATTCTTTAGATATGGATCCATATCATTACTTGGATAGTAAAGATCCCCACGTCCCGAGCTAAACAATTCGATTTCTGAGTCCAAACTCAACAAGAACTACATCAGCATATCGAAACACAAAGACATTCAACCAAAAGCTAACATATAAATTACCATCATCCTCTTTATCATAATTATCCATGTCAATTTCTTTCAAGAACTTAGTTACTGCATCAGCAACATCAATCGAAGACGAAGTAGAAGCATCATTGCTTTTGGATGAATTGTTTACAAAAGCTTTGGCTACTTCCTTGGCACGAGCAATAATTTTTTCTTCACCATTCTGTATTTCATCCTCCATTTCTTCATCGCCTTCTTCGTTATCCTTCTTACTCAAACTGTAGTAATGTAATAAAATTATTCACACTTCCCCTGAAACCAATACAGAGGACTCAAAAACAGAACAAGAGATTAAAAAAAAAAACCTGTTCTTGAGTTTTTGCTTGTTTAACAAAAACTCTTTGATTTCTTGTTTAGAAAGTGGTTCAGCAGAATCAGGCATAGCTTTTGAAGCACCTTTAGGTACCCATGAAACTGAACTTATCATACTGCAAAAATCAACAATACTCTTAAATCTAAATATGAAACAGAGAACATCACAAATTAAAAAAAATTACGATTCCTTTACTTAATCATCCTGAAAGACTTTTGATTCGGAGGTCTTGAAATCACACCAAGGCACGACTTGTGGAGAGGAAATAATCGGAGAAGGTTAGGGTTTCATTAGGGTTTTGAGAGAATAAACAAAGTTAAGGGACTAAACAAAAAAGTTTTTGTAACGTAAGATCCTTTCCATTTTAAGAGAGAAAATATGTTGCTGCGGTTATTTAACAAAGGAATATGAAATTAAAAAGCATTTATTTATTTCTAAAACTGGAAATTTTATTTATTTATTCTCAAATTAAAGGAGGAGACTTTAGATAATTCATGAAAATAACAAAGAGAAACATTAAGACATATATCATCATATGGTTTATATATCTTGATTTTTGTTTTCTCTTCTTCACAACTTGGACATGGAATAGTCCAATGCATCTACCAAGAAATCTGTTGAAACAAAACACAAATACATTAGTATTACTATATTATACATGTTGATAGAAACTAATGACTCATTTTGAGTAAAATCAAAATATGAATATATACCTCCATCATCTTTGGTGAAACACATTGGTGGTTTTATCCTGAAAACGTTCCCATGGAGTCCTCCTTTTCCGACGAGAACCCCGAGTTCTTCGTAAAGAGAAACAAAGCAAGGTTTTTCGTCAGCCAATTGATGGTTCAATACCGGGAAAATAAGATTTGGCTTTACTGTTGTTTACCTCGAAGTTGCTCAAACAAGACGGCTGTTTCAGCCTTGGCTGGTGTCTTGTTTTTCCGGTCAGTCACAAGCTCGATCCCGAGCATAAGTCCTCTTCCTCTCACATCTCCAATGACTGAAACCAAACAGATACAGTTAAGTAAAAGATATAAAACAGAGTAAATATAGTCTGATGAATTAGCTCAAAGATTGTTTGTTTACTTACTGTCATGTCTTTTCTGCAGTTCTTTTAAACGTTGGATAAGGTGTGAACCAACTTCAGCACAATGTGCTTGGCGTTTTTCTTTGTCGATAACGTTTAGAACGGCAAGTCCACCAGCTGAACAAACCGGGTTTCCGCCAAAGGTGTTGAACTGAATCTTCGCAGATAAAACACTCGCAATTTCAGGTGTAGTCACTACAGCTCCTAAAGGCAATCCATTTCCAATTCCCTGTGAATGGAACACGTAACAGTTATTAGTAGACTACACCGGCTTGTTGAGGTAAATAACACTCAATAATTAAAGAAAATGCAACAAACCTTTGCCATTGTGACTATGTCGGGAACTACATCTTGAGTCTGGAAACCCCAATAATGACTTCCTGTCCGTCCAAATCCAGTTTGGACTTCATCGGCGATGCATACACCACCAGCGTTCCGTACAATATCATAAACCGCCTTTAAGTAGCCAGGAGCCAATTCTACAGTACCTCCCACTCCCTGAAGTTGAAATGATAAGGACATGATTAAAATGAGCGATAAATCAAAAGACAATAGTATAAGATGATGGTTCTTTCAGACAAAAACCTGGATGGTTTCTGCGATAAATCCAGCCACTCTTCCAGAAGTACCGTACTCGATGTGGTCTTGGACATCTTTAGCATAAAGAGAAGCATCAGAGCCAAATACTCCACGGTATGGATCTGGATTTACAACGTGGTGGATTTCCCCCTGCAGAATAATAGAGGTTCATACAAAAGTTTCAAAATTGAGAATCTACATGTTCCCTCAAGCAGAAAGTGGCATACACTAAAGCTAGAAATCTATAAGAAATCAATTTGATATTCGAATTGATGAAAGCCTTGGGAACAAACCTGTGGTATTGGATACTTCCAAGTGTTAAGAGCCGTTAGTCCAATAGTGTTAGAACTTCCACCATGATAAGCATTTCTCAACGAAATCATCTCAAGGCTACCAGTGTAAAGCCTAGCCATCATCATTGCAAGCTCATTAGCTTCTGAGCCAGAATTCACAAAGTACACAACCTGCATCCAAATCACAAACCTTTGCTAAATCTTCAACAAAGCAACAACAGAAACAAAACTAAATCATCATTCCCGAATTACTTCAGACATTTCAAGTACCTTAAGATTTCCAGGCATCTTAGCAGCTAACGCTTCCGCGAAATCACCTATCGCATAATGCAGATATATAGTCGTCGCGTGCTGAAGTAACTTACTCTGCTCCATAATCGCATTTAGAATATCCGGATGGCAGTGACCACATGAGACCGTGACTATTCCAGCAAACGCATCGAGATATCTCCTTCCACTCTCATCAAACAAATACTGCATCTTCCCTTCCACAATGTTAATCTACAAAATGATACACCACTGATCAAATTCAAACCATAAAACCAATACTAAAATCAGATCCAAATGTTAATAACATCAATATTCAAGCTGATAAAAAAATGCAATTTCAGAATCAGTGGATTCAAGACCAGAGTCAAACATAAGCTTAAGTATCTCGAAATCTACATCACAAAAATCGATTTCTAAGGTTTCTGCAACTCGAATAAGCAAAATCCTAACAATTGATCATCATAAACACAAAAGAACCGAGTGATCCATGAATCTAAAGCCGTATACGGCCTACTCAATCGTGATCGCTAACCCTCAATTCCAATTTCCAGCACAAAAATCACGAGAATACGTACAGGTTTCTGGTAGAAATGGAAGAGAGAAGGACCGAGAAACTTCTTCCGTTTCTGGAAAACTTCATCGGCGGAAGGACCATTATACGGCCGAGGAGTGTAATCGAACGGCGGAATCTGCGGCGGAGAATCTTCAATTGAAGGAGAAGTTGAGAAACCAGATCGGAGAAGAAGACGATAACGATGGATCGATGAAGATTTATCGACGACTCTCTTCAAGAGTTGTCTTTGTAACGCCATTGTTATACGGAACTACCAGACTTTTAGTTGACGAAGATAAGCTCAGTATTTATATATTAGTGAGTTAGTAATGAGAGATTAATTAGGGAATCTTTAATTTAAGTTAAAAGATTCCATTCGAATTAAATTTAAATTTCTGACTAAAGCACCGAGCCAGTGCCACTGACAGAGTGACACATCACGCAGATATCCTCTGAATGATGATGTGTCTCTGACTGGTGCGGAGTATCCAAGATATTGATAGGTATCTTCGAATTTTTTAACTTAAAAATTTGGTTACCGATTTTTAGCACATTTCTATTTTTTTCATATTTATCCATAGATTAGAGACGTCATATATGCGTGACAAACCAACCGCATTATTTTAGTTGTTATAAATCTTATTTTAATAATAATAATAAATTAGAACATGTATGTATGCCAATTTTCAAATTTTGTTAGCGTTGGCCTCAACATCATCGTTATTTCATTTGTATAATCTTATATAATAAAGTAAGGTTCACCCCTTTTCAACTCTCTCTGAGGGGCTGCCA
>OVAF01002619.1:231-15062 GCA_900406245.1 Odontarrhena argentea | reverse complement strand
AACCCCCGGCCCCCAAATCGATTTTAAATAATCTCGAAACCATACACCATTTGAAACTTATCATGTTGTATATTATACCAAAACCCCCAAATCGATTTCAAGTAATCTCGAAACCATACACCATTTGAAACCATCACAGTGTATGTTAATTTGGGGCCAAATAGTTCAGGTTTTTTCTGGTAAGTTTGGCAAAGTTCAGGTTTTTTTCGGCAAGTTACGCAAAGTTCAGGCTTTTTTTGGCCGAATTCATGTAGCTCAAAACGACGTCGTTTTGTGATTAACGGTTGTCGTTAACGGCGGTTAACTAGTTAGCAGAAAATTTTAACGGAGGTCTATATTGGTAAGTCAACGCAAAGTTTGTAATTATTTTGATAAGTCAATGCAAAGTTCAGATTTTATTCGGCCATTCTAAAGTTCAGGCTTTTTTTGGCAAGTTTGGCAAAGTACATGCTTTTTTTGGCTGAATTCCCAAGATTCAAGTCACTCAATTTTCAAATCCAAAGCCATCAAACTTGTCTTCTAAATGTACTATGTGTTCTCTAGAGTCTAGACTCTTTAGTTTTCTATTTTAATTCTTTTTGTATGTGGCAATTTCAATTTTAAACATTTCAAAACTTGCCATGACGTTGAGTTTTTACCTTAAGTTTTTTGGACTGCAGTTCATTTTTTGGACTGCAGTTCATTTGTTTCAACTCTTAGAAAAAAAATTTGGTGTTTTTTGGTTTTTTTATGTTTTGGGTTGAACTCTATCTTGCTTAATAAAGTATATTTTCAAGATGTTTTTTTTTTTTCTTTTTTTAACATGCATCGGGTTTCTAATATTTTTTTTTTTTTCAACCACACTTTAATATTGATTGGGCCACAACTGGCTGACCCAATAGCCATGTCCTGCATATTGCAGAGTGTGTCGGGATCGAGAGGCTCGATCCGGGGTGCACTGGTGATTCTTGCTTCAGCGGACTTACCTCTTGCCACTTGGGCCAAGTCACTTGTGCGGGTTTCTAATATTTTATTCTCTATTTCAGATATATTATTTAAATTTCAGATAGAATTTACCGGAACTGATCCAAAATGTAAATTAACAAATTATTTTCGGTTTTTATCGGTTATAATATTTGAGAACCGAAATCAAACCAACCCAAATCTGGTTATACCAAACCGAAATCAAACTAACCCGAATCCGATTGGACCAAACGAGACCGAACCGAAATGCTACGGTACTAATAAGGATAAAAATTATGTATACCCAACAAATCCAGAATACAGGAATGTCGAGAAGTACCCAAAAATCCTCCAAAGACAAGCTAAAGAGCAGGCGAGTTGAAGATACGTAAATTTGTGTACAGCATAGAGAATTACAAAGCTATTGGCCCAATAAAAACTTGATGGGCCCTTACGAAAAGCGTTTTTTTAGGGTTGTGCGTTACAGCCCAGGAGTGGGCAGTTGTTCCCACCGGAGATGGGGAAGAAATAAGACGACGAGTCTGAGTTAAACAACTGTTTCTGGTCGGATAATCTCTCATCACCAACCGAAGCGAAATCCCAAATTTCCCCCAAATTTCTCAATTCTCAAACAAACACGGTCTGGTATGCCGAGAAAATTCTCCATTTCTACTTTTCTTATACATTTGTTTTGGTTGTTTCTTAGATTTTCTTCTCATCATCATCATCTTCCTCGATTTTTGTTCCCTCCCTAAATTAAAAAACAAAAATCAGAACAAATACAATAAACCCTAGTTTCTGAGCCTGTTTCAAGTTGAGATTTTTCCTTTATTTCTGAGCTGAGCTGGTGAGTCATTTGCTTCTGGATTGTTTTTCTAGGAGTCACGATCTCGAAATTTCATTGGGTGCTCGATTCATTATCTTAACGATTTGACTGCTGGGCTTAATTGGATCTGGAATCAGATAGATAAAGTTTTGATTTTTATCGCATTTACTCTCTTATCATTCACTTTTGCTCTATCTCTGCCACTAAAACACCCTAAATTTAGTCCAAAAAAAAGAGAGCCATTTTGATTTCACCGAGTTCGTTCATTTTAAGCATTTTTAGTGAATGAGTATGATTATTGGATGACCAGATATCCATTTGCAAGAGCCTCATGTCTGACGCTCGAGATGCTGACGACCGTGTGGACTTCGAGGAAGGTAACTACAGTGAGATGGAGGATGAAGTGGAGGAGGAGCAAGTAGAAGAATACGAAGAGGAGGAAGAAGAAGAGGAGGAGGATGATGATGAAGGTGGCAATCGAAATGCCGAAGAACATGATGTGGAGGATTATGGTGATAGAAAGGCAGGGGATGGGGACGAAGGTCAGGAGGAATTAGCTGAAGATGACGACAACCATATTGATATTGAGACAGCTGAAGATGATGAGAAATCAGCATCTCCCATTGATGAAGAAGCGAGGGATAAGTTTTCCTACCTCCTTTCACTTCCTCCTCATGGTTCGGAAGTTTTCATTGGCGGCCTCCCAAAAGATGTTGGTGAAGAGGACTTGAGGGATCTCTGTGATGCAATAGGCGACATCTTTGAGGTTGGAACTGCAATAGTCTCTTTGTCCAGTTTAGCATAATCTTCTTTGTTTTGGTTATGTGTTTAATGCGTTTTTCTCTTAATCCTTGTTATATTAGGTGAGACTGATGAAAGATAGGGACTCTGGTGAGAGCAAAGGCTATGCTTTTGTTGCTTTCAAATCGAAAGATGTTGCGCAAAAGGCCATCGAGGAGCTGCACAGTAAAGAGTTTAAGGCAATCTCAACCCCTTACTGTAGCTTAACTTCTTGATCATTGCTAAATTCAAGTGCACTTGTCACTACTCTTGTTTAACCTATATCTTACTTTTGTACAGGGAAAGACCATAAGATGTTCTCTTTCCGAAACTAAGAATAGATTGTTCATTGGTAACATCCCCAAGAACTGGACTGAGGATGAGTTTAGAAAAGTCATAGAGGATGTTGGTCCTGGAGTGGAGAACATCGAGCTGATAAGAGTAAGAAGATCTGATCAATCCAATTCCCATGCTTGATCTTGTTTGATTAGCTAACTGATTTTCTTCTTGGTACGTGTAGGACCCAACAAACTCCACTCGTAACCGTGGTTTTGCATTTGTTTTATACTATAACAATGCATGTGCTGATTATTCAAGGCAGAAAATGGTAGATTCTAGTTTTAAGCTTGAGGGTAACGCTCCAACTGTGACTTGGGCAGACCCAAAAAGCTCTCCTGAGCATTCCGCTGCTGCTGCTCAGGTATTCTTTACATAGAGGGTTTAGTCTATCTGTCACAACATCCTTTCTCCTGGTAAAGATAGCACATTTCTTATAATCTCTTTTTGGTTGAGATACACAGGTGAAAGCTCTTTATGTCAAGAATATTCCAGAGAATACCTCGACTGATCAACTGAAGGAGCTCTTTCAGAGGCATGGAGAAGTGACCAAAATCGTCACGCCTCCTGGAAAGGGTGGGAAACGTGATTTTGGGTTTGTCCACTATGCTGAAAGGTCAAGTGCATTAAAGGCTGTCAAAGAATCCGAAAAATATGAAATCAACGGTATGCAGAAATAGCATTGCAGCTGCATTTTTTTATACGAATGCGTATGAGTAGATGTATCTTTCAACAGAAAACATGATTTCTTGTTTATTGGTGTTGGTTCTTTAATAACATTTTGCATAAACTTGCAACTACAGGTCAATCGCTTGAAGTTGTACTTGCAAAACCCCAGGCTGAAAGGAAACATGACCCGTCTTATTCGTATGGAGCTGCACCTACTCCTGTTCCGTTTGTGAATCCCACATTTGGTGGTTTTGCTGCACCTGCTTATGGTGCTATGGGTTCTGGATTGGGTATTGCCGGCAGTTTTAATCAGGTATATATGATTCTAATAGAAAGCTGTTTATGATCTTCAAGAAGTCATATCAACATTTCCTGTGTAAACTTTGGTTTACTTTTTGCAATGAGCAGCCAATGATCTATGGTAGAGGAGCGATGCCAACAGGAATGCAAATGGTTCCAATGCTTCTTCCTGATGGCCGAATTGGCTATGTTCTGTAAGTTTATGGTTCTTGTAACCGATTTGTTGTCACTTCTTGCTTCTGTATCTCAAGAAAACCGTTAAAAGTCCGGTATGGATTATTATGCAGGCAACAGCCTGGTATGCAGATGACACCACCACCAAGGCCCAGAAGAGTTGACCGGAATAACGGCTCGAGTGGAGGGTCAGGCCGAGATAACAGTCATGATCATGATGGTAGCCGAGGAGGTCGAAGATACCGACCCTACTAGCAGCAGCTATAGGCAAATAAGCAAGTAGAAAAAAGAAAACGAGGGCTATATTGGAATTTGTTTGTAGTTTGTTTCTAATGAGAAGTTTAAATAGCTTTCTCTCAATGTGTTATAAAATATGAAATCAAAACCTTGCGGTTTCTGGTTTGATAAGGAGATTGCTGACTGAGGGGATAGGATGATTTTATTTTCTTAAATTATGAGGACCTTTTCTCTCTTCTGAATAATACTCTTCTCAATCGTTCCCATCAGATTTTATTTTTGCATTTTTGCATTTTTGCATTTTTGATTCGTCTGTTTTGTTATCATTTATATGGAATACATACTATTAGATTACACATTTCCATCAACATACACCTGAAGAGCAACAAATTTGTTACTATTATGTCTATAAACAAAGAATGTAAAATCAGCCAGAGCTTTAATAAAACCAAGAGCCAAAAGTGTACAGCTAAATTTGAGAAATCATTGTCTTCAGACTTGTTGAAACCAATCTTTCAAATATTTTTGTTCAAACGAGGAAAATATATGAGATATCTGTCGCTCCATGTTACAAATGAATCAAAGCCATATTTCACTATCACATCAATGAATTCATTATGAGAAGAGAGTTATCTACATTGAAGGAAACTCTTCCATGTATTGACTGATTGTTGTTTCAATCAAGGGTCGATGTCAGAACGAGTTGGAAATTCAAGGCCTTGAAGTGAAGTTATGTTATCAAGATCGTCTTTAGAGTATAATGGGATGAGCCAAAGCGCTTTCTTCTTCCCAAAAACCTTCACCACACAACCAAAAATAAAAATAAAAAATGTATCAGATTTACCATTCAATGAAATAAATGATGAAACTAAAGGGATTGTAAGAAGCCTCACTTGTTCAAAGTTTTTCTTCTTTCCTAAGTCATATTTCCATCTGACTTCTCCATTTTTCTCATGAACCTAAAATCACAGAGATAATTTAGAGAAGAAAACCGAATATTTGTAAAAGCTAAGATAATATAGTTACCTCGACTGAAGTAGTGTTGGTTGAGAGAAGAGAAATATGCATGACTACGAAACACAGAAGGCTGAGGACGAATGCTAAGTTAAGAACTGCATCAAGGGGATAGAATCTGTAAGGAGCATAACGACGGAGAATGAGAAAGATTAAATAACAAAGAAGCGAAGCACTTGCTCGGCTAAAAAACCATTTACACTCACCAAAAGCCAGAACGAGGGAAGCCAGTCTACCGGGAGAAGAAGAATGCTTTACAGCTTGGCTGAAGAACTGTATAAAACTAGGAAGCAAGACTACAACATCCAACAACGTCTCGAGAAAAGTATACAACTACCAAACCAGAAAACAGAAAAGAATCAGCAAATTTGTGTAATCCCAAGACACACCAAACATGTAGTATGACAATGGAAAAAGGGTCTTTTACCAGAAAGAGAAGGAAAAACTTGTAATTGCGCGCACCAACACAATTAACAATCCAAACACAGTGATGATCCATCTTCAGAACACATCTTTGACCTGCATAAAGAAACATGAATGGATTGGTACATAGTATAAACAAATATGGTACGGAAAAAAACAGATTTTGCCTTACAGACAGAACAATGATGGCAACGAGGTGGTTTAACATTCCTGCATTTGGAACAGTAACCTAAAGAACCAAAAGCTCCTTGATCAGTGGAAGTACCAGCCTCCAAATTGTCACCTCCCATTTCTCTTCTCAAATGCTCAGGAACCGAACCTGGGTCCGTAAACACTGCAGCGAAGTAGCTCCACAATAGCATTATCAACTGCAAAGAAACATTGTGTCATACAGGTTTAGGGTTTAGCAACAAAGCTCAGGATTTTCGGAGAGCAAGAAACCTAAACCAAATCTGAAACTAGAAAGCTTGGAAATTACCAGGAAATGGAAAAGAAGGATGATTAACAACGCGAGGGCGGAGAGAGCTCCATGACCGCTTCGGACTAAGATCGGAAACCATGTACTAATGATCACGGCGTAATAAGAAACGGCGACGACGGCGAAGACGAGAAGGATCATAGTATAGCCGAGAACTTTAAGACCGGAGCAGAACCGGAAAAGGTTTATCTCCATCCGGGTCACAGGGATAAGCGGGGCGGGTCTTCGGGTCCGGGCCGGAAACAACCGCCGTAAAATATCCGGAGCCACGGTGAGAAGATTTGTACTCACGGATCGGAGTTTAAGCTTTATTCAGACAATTGATTCTATTCGATCGTCGTCGTGGAGGTAAGGTCAGAGTAACCCTCTTCCTCCAGCAGAAACTTCGAATCATGTGTTAATGGGCCTAAACTAAAGGGCCACGTGTACTATTTCGGTGGGGGAGACAAATTTTAATTATTTTTGTGGGGACTTTTTGGTCTAGAAAAGTTTTCCGAGAAACCTCGTCGGCGAAATTCAAACGAAATCACAAGTCTTAAATATTCAGGATAATCCAAAAATATTCGTGGAAATATTACTGCATCCTTTTGTCTTCAATTAGCCTCTATCAAGTTTTTTTGTGGGAGGAGACGGAATTTAGGGTTTCACTGTTTCAGTTTGATTAAAAAAAAAAAAAATGCAGCAAACTCCGCAAATGATGCCGATGGTTCCTTCATTTCCGCCGACCAACATCACTACCGAACAGATCCAAAAGGTTTTTGTCCTTTTTTTCTAGTCCTTGTTTTTTTTTCGTCATTTGTCTGTTTATTATGGTAAATTTTGATATGGTTATGTGTTCTAACTCGCTAATGATGTTTCTGAGTAATTTAAACTATCATTGAACTATTTATTTGATATCTAGCGGTAATTACTGATGTAGAAATGATCCTTTGCTTTAAATTTTTACTAGAAGGGGAAATTAGGCTTGCAGTGTCTTTTTTGATGGTGTTGATTGAGAAAGAGAAAATCTTGCAAGTATGAGATAGGTAGAATCTTGGAATCTGATTGGAAAGTTGAGGATGACAGTGTAGTCGATAAAAGTTTTTTTATTTGCATCTTCGTATTGCTTCTTGTAGTATCTTGATGAAAACAAGAAGCTGATAATGGCGATATTAGAAAATCAGAACCTCGGTAAACTTCCAGAATGTGCTCAGTAAGTGTGTGTTCTCCTGTTTAGATACTATCCCCGAGCTGTTGAATTTTCTTGTTAGCTTGATTCGTGATTGTATCCTTTAGGTATCAAGCTGTTCTCCAGAAGAATTTGATGTATCTCGCTGCAATCGCTGATGCTCAACCTCAGCCACCAGCAGCTGCACCAACACCAGGAGTCATGACTCCCCAAACTGTAAGTGTTGTTTTCACTAGTGAAAGTATACTGAAGGTTATAAACAAAAAAACATTCTTTTGGGGTTTTTACCGTTTGTGTTTAATTTTCTGTAGATGGCTCCTCATCCGTCATCTATGCAGCCACCTCCAAGCTACTTCATGCAGCAGAAACATCCACAAGCTATGGGACTGGCACAGCAAATGTCTCCCGGGATTTTCCCTCCTAGAGGTCCGTTGCAATTTGGTAGTCAGCATCAGCTTCAGGATCCGCAGCAACAGTTACATCAACAAGCTATGCAAGGCCACATGGGAATTCGACCAATGGGTTTGAATAATAACAATGGACTGCAACATCCAATGCACCACCCAGAAACTGCTCTTGGCGCAAACAATGGTAACATTTTCCTCTTGGATCATTGCAGTAGTTAGAAACTTGTTATCCTGATTTCTACTTTCTTATATGCTAATATTTCACCTATTCGAACAGCAGGTCCGCATGATGCTCGCGGTGGAGGGAAACAGGATGGCACCGATGTGAGCCAGAGTGGAGCTGATGGCCAAGGTGGCTCAGCCGCTAGACATGGCAGCGGTGATGGGAAAATTGAAGGAAAATGAAGAGGGAAAATTATGACTTTGTTTATAATTAGCTTCTGCTTTGCCTTTTCTTTTTACTCAAGGATTTTCACAATGATAAGCAAAAGGTATGATTTAATTAGAGGTAGTTTTCTGTTTAGGGTTTTGAGACAGTTGAGTTCCAGTTCCTAGATGGATGTGGAATCGTTCAAAAATTCACATGATGTATCTGTGAACTGTGTAGGTTGTTGTATGCGATTTAGGACTGGTTCTATTCGGTGTATGAACCAATTCAGAATCATGCTATCTGTTACCATCTGATTTGTGTGTGCAGTTGATTCCAGGGCTTGACATCTTATTCCAACCCTACCTAACTGAGTTTTTTTAAATGCGTACGAACCAAAGAAACTGAAATATTGCATGAGTATATAAACAAAATGATAAAGTAAAAAGTAAAAACTAAAAACTGAATGCAAGTACCTAGGTTCTGATTCTGCAAGAAAACTTTCATGCCCAAAACGGTAAACCCATGCATGAAAGCAAAAGTGAACAATTTGCTGCCAAATCTTGTTTCTTGGCTTGATTTCATTTATCATCAAAATCAACAATGTTACAAGCAATAAGTCTTCTAAAGCTTGGACTGAATAATGTGTATCCATTCGCTCAAATTATTACTACAACCAGCTAGAGAAAAAAGCCGATCCTCAGAGCAAAGAAAAGGTCAACATTAGAGCAAATATTGTAATGAATCCATGACGAATGAGATCGATCCAAAACACTCTCAAAGGCAGAGTGATTTTATTTATTCAGGGCGTGATTTGACGATGAAGTTCTGGCGACTGATAGGGTTCATCACGACAGGAGGACCAGCGGTTCTTGGCCATGCTTGGAATCTCTCTTCAGTTGCAGCCCACCATGCCTTATTTGAAACAGTCCCAGGAGTAGTGCCTGAGTTTAAAAACACATCACGTTAAAACCTCATCTAACTTAGTTAGTAGCTACGTTATGAAATTTTCCGAAATCGACACTTGCCTCCAAATAGCTTATCATCAGAAATAACTTTGTCGCATGCGTAGGCTATTACGGCAGATCCTACAAGAGAACCGACTATGTATGTGGTTCTTGACATCCTTAACCTGAAATGATGATGCAGCACATTACCATCTTGTTCTATATAGAGACCAAACATAATCAAACCACAAAATTGATGTAGCAAGGAAATGAATAACAACGAGAAACAGAAAAAGGAGAAAGCCAACAACAAAGCAGAGCCATATATCAGAAGTTGCCGAGAGACCATTGATCAGATTTGGATGAGCCACATATATCAAGAATATAGCTACAATAGTATAGGAGTTTTGAATTGGGGATTCAAGGCATACTCAGTCCTAGCCAAGCCAAGAATGGCATAAGACACGACGCAGATGATTCACAAATCATCTACAGATTTCAAATTGTAATCTAACAAATAAAAAAAAAACATAAAATAACTGAGTTGCTGGATAAAGAATCATCTACCAATTAAGTGATAACGCAAAGAAGGAACTGTACATGATACAAATCAACTGTAAATCAACGTAAGAATCTGATATAACAAAACAATGGTGATTTCCAGATATGATTGGTACGAGGCGATCTAAAAGAAACAAGCCAATAACATATCTACCATCTCCAGATTATTCAGAACAGGCGAGAAATAAGATCCAGAAGCAGGTTATAGATCTCATGAAACAAAAAAGGTAAACGAACCGCACCGACGACTAAAAACAACAAATTAATCTGATAGATCTGAGAGATCCGAGAAGAGTAATTTACCTTGATCGATTTAACAGACGACGAAGCGACAACACGGAGAGGCGCAGGCAATTGGAGAAGAATCGTTCGTAGTTAGGGGAGAAATGAAAGACCGACTTAGGTGTCTCAAACCTGAAATTAATGATCCGTAAGGGCCGAAGTTATTAATTGGGCCAGATATGAGTACCGGGCCCAAATAAATTGTTCCCTTTTGTGTTGTTGGTAATGAAACAAGTATGATCTCTCTTATAATTCCATCTCTAGATCAAGTATAGTAAACGTTCAATCTGGTTTATGTGCCATTACTTCAGCTCAACAAGGTTGCATCTCATGGGTGATGGCAAATATTATTTACTTGCTGTTGTTCCTTTTACGAATTGTTATGGAAAAATGGTGAAAGCAAGACGGAATAAAACACAGACCTTGGTCTCAGTGGCGAAGCTAGACTTTAATTCCATGGGGACCAACATTTAAAAAAATAATCAAATAGGTGGGCATCAAGTTTCGAAACTTGTGAAGTAGAGATCAAAACTTCAAGGACTTACCCAAATAAGCTACATGTCATTATATGTTCCATGCCACAAAATTTTTTTTTATAAAATTCATGGTGGGCAGTTGCCCCCTCTCCTCCTTACCTAGATTCGCCGCTGCTTGGTCTCAAAGAGAATGAAACAGAAACGAGGGACACGTGGGTCGACCCTATTCGTAGTAACTCGCAAGCATTATTTCTCAAAAGAACAACTCAACTTCTTAAAATTGTTCAAATAATACTCATGTTTTTTTTCCAAGAGATTTGAGTGCAACCTCGAAAGATGAAGGCAAAAGGAAACAAAAACAATGGTACAGTATTAGAGAACTCTAATCCTAGGTTTTGCTCAATTAAGATGAGTGATTAAACTCTAGATCATCTGATTAATAAGTAGATCATCTGAACATTTGAAATATAACAGAACTCTAATCCTATTGTAAAAAATTTGCTACGTTTATAAATTTGCAGAACACCATTAGATAAGTCTGTCAATATTGACAATAGACTTATTTAATGATAAAATCTTAAATAAATGTAAATTCATGTTAAAATAAAAAATATAATAATGATAGTTATGTAAATATCTTATTTCTTTGTAATAAAGGGTTACAAGGAAAGTTTGAGTAAAATGTTACTTCTCTGTCATTACTTAGATTTCACATGTTAATAATTTTTCATAAGAAAATATGGGTTATTGTAATTTTTAGAAATCTATTTTCTGGCATAATACTTTTGAGGACAAAAGGTCAATTTTGATGCTGAGCCAAACCCGTCTCTCCTAATTCCTCTTTTACAAATTCGTCCAACTTTTTACCTTTTAGGCGAGAAAAATAAGATTTTGTATTTGGTATATATAACTAATTCACCCAAATAAATATCTGAGAGTGAGTGGCTTTTTGCTGTGCTGGCCGCACAAAGGGTCAAGCCTCTCTCGTCCATTTCTTTCCATTCTCAAAATTCTCCAATCCTGATATATTTTCTTTTAAAGAATCGCCCCCACAAAAATATGATTGAAATAAAAACTTTTAAAAGACATGTAGTTGTAAATTAAAAAAGAAAAAAGAAAAAAATAGATAAACAACTTAAATATTTAAAGTAAAGTAGATTTTACTTGAGGTGTGATTAAAGTTATCTTATATGTATCATGAATTCATGATGGCCGTAAATATTGAATAGACAACCATTGAGTAGACAACACAATTAATAGAAAACTTGATCAGATCACCCAAGGACATTTACCTATATATATGAAGAAACTTCATTTTACTTATCCGTATCTTCTCTATAAAATTGTTAAATGATTACACATAAGTTACTTTTATTATTTTATGGTACATATCAAAGTGAAATAACCAGCGATATCAAGTGACAAAAAGAAAAAAAAAAAACAGGGGTATCCATAATTCATGATTACTATGGTAGTAAACTAATTTAACAAAGCCAAGCTTAGTAAACTTTTTGTTCGATAATCTCAAAATTTTGACGGAACCTCAGACAAGTTTTTAGTTTTTTCAAAAGTTATACTGACAAGTTATTTATACGTATATATATACGTGGTAAAAATAGCTCAAAATAACATTATTGATTAGATTTCACTACCAAAAAAAAATAGAGAGACAGTAGTGATTTTTTTTTTTTATTACAAATAACGATTTTCTTGATTTTGCATAAGCTTTACTTCATCATCATCAAACATAAATTTGAATAACAAGTTAAAAATAAGCCCACAGAAATAAGAAAAGACCGATCGATATTTATTCACAACCAACAACACGAGACAGTTATATATATGAAATATGTATCAAAAAGAGCAAAACAAAATCATCAAACCCTAAAGCACCGGATGAGATGGTTCTGATGATGATGATCAAGAGGCGTAAAGCCAAAGGATTTAGACTTCTCTCGATCGATCAATCCTCGAACATACCGAAATTCTTGGACGTGACAAGGGATCGTAATGGTCCCCTTTTGAGCGAAACCAAACTCTTTCTCAGCTTCTTTCAAGAGTTGTTCAAACAAAGGATGATTAAAATAGAAAACTGGAATCACAAATCTCTCTTGCTCGTCTCCTTGTCCCACCCTCACTGCCAAACACCCCTTTGGTACCTTCCCATGCTCCTGTTCTTGTGCATGACGATGATGGTGCCGTGGAATCATATGGAAGCTCCACTGGTTGACCTTGTTTCCCGTGCCCATAAGATTAATATCGATATATATATGGTTTAGTGTGTCTCCATGGTTTCTGTTTCTCCCATTTATATTTTGTTAGGGGAAAATGGTTTTTGTTTAACCTAGGAAGTGAAGGAAATAGGCGAGGGTTCGTATGTAAGAGATGGATGGTGAAGATGAGGTGGTATGCTGCTCATTTGTTTCTGTAATTGTGTTGAAAGAGAAGGTGATGTTTCTTGTATATATAGCAAAGATGGTACAAGTTATTTCTTAGTTGGACGGTATCTGATGATATACTTAAGCAAAAATTATCGAATATATCTTACTTTAAATTTAAGCACCCAAAAAAGCTTTATTCTTATCCTATATATATATATATATATATGTGTGTGTGTGTATATTATTAATTAGCTAGGTACTTTTCTTTTTTTGTCATCATTAAAACTTCAAAGATAATCCAGCTAAACCCCTTGATTAAGGGAGATGATGACAGACGTAATCGTATATGTATTTGTAACTTGTATCATGTAATACGTGATGTGTAGATACTCCGATTGTAAATGCATCGGTCATGTACTCATAGAGCTGTTTGAATTAACATGAGATGCATTCCACATTCGTAAAGAGGCAAGGATTTGTAGCATTAGGGGCTAAACTGTCAAGGAATTTGTTGAGTTGGACGGATTTGAAAATACTAAATATCTTGAGCAAAGTGGAATTGAGATAGAATATGTAACATTTCTGGCTCGCCTATTTAGAAAAAGAGAATTTATATGAAATGATTTGGCTATCTATGTCATCAAAATATATCTACTTATTTTTCTCGGTCACTTGTCTTAAAGAACTTCAGGGTTAAGCGTGTTTGCGCTGGAGCGATATGATGAATAAATGGATGACCTCCTGAGAAGTGATTCGCAGGCGCGTGTGATTGAGGACAAAACGTTTCAATATATTAGTGGTCGGGTCACCCGAAAAATATCGCACCGACTTTCGGACAGTGGTGGGCCCCAAGAGCCCGGGTGTAGGGATGGGTGACCCATAGGTAGGGGCGGACGGATCGTTACAAAGTGGTATCAAAGCCTAAGGAAGTCAAACCAGTTCTATCCCGGGAGGCTGTCTTGGGGCTTAAGGGTTAGGGGCTGGTCCGGTTGTGATCCGGAGGGCCAGAGATGATGTGATGTAGAATTCGGGGACGAATTTCCGTTAAGTGGGGGAGAATTGAAATGATTAGGCTACCTATGTCACCAAAGTATACTTACCTTTTCCAATCACTTGTCTGAAAGAACTCCAGGGTTAAGCGTGCTTGCGTTGGAGCGATGAAAGGATGGGTGACCTCCCAAGAAGTGATCTGCGGGCCCATATGAGTGAAAATAAACATGGAAAAATATCACGTGGTGACTGCAGGGTTGGTGAATCAGTGGTCGGGCCACACGAAAAATAACGCACAACCATCAGACAGTTGGGGGGGGGGGCATGAGCCTGGTGTAGGGATGGTTGACCCACTGGTAGGAGAGATGGATGTTACAAAGTCGTATCAGAGCCCAAGGAAGTCAAACCGCATATATCCCGGCGGGAGGCTGTCTTGAGGCTTGAGGGTTAGGGGTTGGTCCGGTTGTGATCTGGAGGGTCAGAGATGATGAGATGTAGAATTCGGGGACAAATTACCGTTTAGTGGGAAAGAATTATAACATCCTTGACCCGAACTATTTAGAAGTATAGAATTTAAATGAAATGATTTGGCTATTTATGTCACCAAAGTATACTTACATTTTCAGCCACTTGCAGGAAAGAACTCCAGGGTTAAGCGTGCTTGCGTTGGAGTGATGGAAGGATGGGTGACTTCCCGAGAAGTGATTTGCGGACCCGTGTGAGTGAGGAATAAACATGAGAAAATGTCACGTGTTGATTGCAGTAAATCAGTGGTCGGGCCATCCGAAAAATAACGCACCGACCGTCGAACAGTGGTGGGGCCCATGAGCCCGGTGTAGTGTAGGGACAGACATAGCGTTACAGAAGATCTATGATAGCATCGATATTTCACCACTAATTTTTTTTAAAGTGGTTATATATTTTTTTATGATAGCGTTATATATTTTTTTGTGTTTTCGATAACTAAACTAATTTTTTTAGTATGAAAATAATGTTTTTTGCTATCATTGTTTCAAAGTGGTTTTTTTTTTTTAAATGCAAAAAGAGCCATTGCACTATTCTTCACTCAAAGC
>OVAF01002617.1:0-15079 GCA_900406245.1 Odontarrhena argentea | reverse complement strand
AATAAAAGTGGACCATTCGAAAACAACCCGCAGCGTAGCGCGGGCACAAATCTAGTAGTTTTAATTTTTTAGTGCTTTAGTTAGATATATGAATTATGTACGTGTATTCCAAAGTCATCTTTTGCTGAGTTGCATTGTTATCAAGTTGTTTATGCTTTATTTCTTACAGACAATTTTGATTTGGATTTGCCTCTCACACTGGATTATAGGGTCTGATTCATTCATTTAGACTTTGATTTCTCTTTCTCATTTCAATTTCTCTTGAATGCTGGATCCCTGTGAGGTAACTTCTCTCCCAAGAATTAGTCGAGCAGTAGCGAGCCGGATTGTGATCCCGCTTTTTGTATGTATATAAAGCTTGTGTTGGTTGGAGACAAACAATTTCTACTTCCTTTTTAATTGTTATATTCCTTATGTTCTAAGAGTTTCCTGCAATTTACAAGAATTCTTTCGCAATTCAGGTATTCCTTGCATCTTACAAAAAGGCTGATGAAAAGGAATAAGAAGTTTCATTTTGCCTTTTGGCTTGATCAGGATTTTCGGATGGTTTATTACTGATAGCATATTGGCATTTCTTGCAACATGTGCATCTGAACCTGGGAAGGCGGTCGGAACTCTTAAATACTTTCTGAATGCTATTTACCACTAAGCTACACACTTTACGCTTCTATGAGCCACATTTGGATGTTGGTATAATAGCAATTAATTCAATGCAAATGTCACATGCTGGGTTATTGTTATGTCACTTCCCAAATTGAATATAGTTCTTTTTCTAAGGTAACTTTATTGGGCTGCACCTTAGCCATCAAACTTCTCATCACCAAACGGGTCAATGATGCAAGGTAAGGAGTCTACAACCACCGCCTGGATGACAAATGGTTGGTCGGAGGAGCTTCCAACTCTGGTGGAGCCATTCTCAGACAACTATTCAGTGACGATCAGTTAGAGAGACTGAGCCAGGAAATCAATCCTATGATTGTACCTCCTCTATATTACTATCCTCTTCAAAGCACCGGTGAGTTTCCTGTAGCTGATCCTAACTTGGCTCCTAGGTTTGTCTGCCTTTCGCATGTTCTCTCAAATTACTTCCACGCCCAGAAAAGGACGTCGAATACTTGCATGGTATCTTTGAATCAATTGCACGTATTGAGATATAATTATAAACAACCATTTCTAGCTAGCTAAGTTGTTGCTTGCTACCAAGTTTCTCATGACTTATGGCAATAGTCCGAATAAAAACCATTCCAAAGGCAATTTCTTCTATTATCTTGAACTCCACATCAATACTAAATTTGAGCAAGTCTCTTCCTTTGCATTCACTGCTTGGACCGGTATTCAAGAATTCATTTAAAGCTAAGGATTCAAAACTGGTAGAGACGGCAATGGGTTCTTATTTTTATGGAGGAAACGATCAAGTTCGTTTGTAAACGCGGGTGAGATCGTGAAGACGGCGATGCAAATGAGATTCAAAATCGTGATTGGGAGCACAATTCTTATTCTGGTAAGAAAGATGATGATAATCTTATCACAATATGTTTGTTTTTTTTTAACAGAAGAGATCGTGTCATTCAAAGCGGTGGTGTAGTTAGTCGGTTAAATATACCGGTGGTGGGACTGAGGTACTTCTTCCTATAATAGTTTACATTGTCTTATGTGCATATGATCAAGTCCGTTGGTCTCCTTTTTTCTTTATTAGATTTGTACTAATAAGTCATCTTAAATTGTTTTAGATTGGTCCTCTTAAATGTTGGCCTGGTGGTTTATGTCTCTTTAGATCCATTGGAGATCTGGATGTTGGTGAATACATTGTTCCAGTTCCTTATGTGAAGCAAGTCAAGGTTCAAAACTCTTAACTTTTTATTGTGGTGACTATGGTGCTAGCTGTATACTATGTATTGAGTTTATTCAAAAGGCTGTATCTATTATTCCTTATTTTTATTGTGCATGCAGCTCACAAATATCTTTAAACCCAAAATTACAAATCATCATAGAGATTTCAATACATTTAATTTATTTGTATGCTAAGAGATATATATATATATTTTTTTTGCAGCTGACGATGGTTTTCTGTAGCGAGGATGTGACCACAGGGTGGAGAGATGCCTTCACTTATTGTTATATAGATGCAAAGGCAGAAGGAAAGTAACTCTTTCGGAACACGAAGACAACAATGAGAAGCTTATCGAGGATTTTATTACGACCATGAAGTAACTACGAAACCCATTTCTTTGCGATTCTGTTGTTCCTCTGTTTTCTCATATTGGGAAATGTCTTAATAGCGCACACTTCCAGGTTCATTTCTCAAACTTGTATGTTTTCTATGCATTGTGTATACATAAACACTTTTAGAAAAGAGAGAAGTATTGGACACCACAAAGTTAGTGGAGCAACAAAAAAATCAAAATAGTATAAATGGTGTAACAAAAAGATCATAATTATATCGAGACCAATTGCAAAATGTCAAAAATTATTTCGGAGAACATGTGAAAAACAAAAAAAAAAAATTCCTCAACACCTCCTTTTACAATTTGTTTGTATTCTTAATCTTAGTTTATATCACCTCCAAATCTTACTTTCAATTTTCCATTAAATAATCCAATAAAGTTATAATTATATTTGTATGCTATTGCAAAGTAAAATCAAATTGCAAACATATTTTTGAAACAGTAAAATTCAAAACAAGAATAGAATAGTTATATTATAACTGCTAAATATTGTTAATATATAATAGATAAATATATATGATCTTACGCGCGGACTTGCCTTAGTCAATCTTAATTAGCTTATAATGGTTTTTCCATGAGCAAGACAAAATCATTTGATATCAATTAAAGAGAGAGAGAGAAAATGTAATCTGAGACCGTGTAATAACTAACTTTGCTAGATTTTGGTTTAACAATAATTTAGTTCTATGTAGTTTGATTTAATTATTTGGTATCATTAAGTAGCAATGATTTTTTTTTTTTTTTAAAGCACAGTCTTGTTAAAAGTTTAAGCGGTTAAAGATATTTTAAATAATAGTTATTATTCACCGACCAAAAAAAAAATATATTATTCAAGACGTTAAAAATAGTGATAAAAATATACAATATAGAAAATACGATTAATTTGAAACAGTTGATTTTATGATGTCTATTATTGATACAAATAGTTATAAATAATAAATGTTTTTCATAGAAAATATTATAATATACTTAAAAATATACTTTCTGTTTTTTGAAAATTAGCCTGACTTTCAATTATTTTATTAATATAAACATCATCAAAATACGCAAAAAGTTTTCTTATTGGATGGCATTTGCCATAATTTAAAATAAAACTATAATGTGAGAAAGTGATTTAATGGCAGAATTCAAGTTTGTGTACCATGATGACAAGTGTAGAAGTAGAATTAAAGAAATGAGATGCCACAAGACTCCTTAAATAGAGGAGACAAGAGAATGATAATAATCTACGTACCCATGAAGTTCAAAGACCTATCGTATTTACATCCGTCCTTTATACAGAGAAGGAGACAAAAAACCGAAAATATTATACCAAATCACTCACTAATCAGTGAGAAGAATTTCGATACTTCGAATTCAAAGTATCAACTTAGATAATAAATCATTTTCTCAGTTTTGCTTTTGGTTGGCAAAATAACAACACAAAATGGTTCCTTTCAAAAAAAAAAAATAACAACACAAAATGGTTATTAATGAAACAAATAAAATAGCAAGGAGCTAGAGTAGTCTAGAAGCTTTCTTATCTGTACCGAGCTTGATAACATAGATCCCACACTCTTCCACCTATATTTTTCGTTTTAAACGGCTCAGATTTAATCACAAAAGATCCTACGGCCTTCGACCACAAATCAACGCCTATACAGTATACACATCTCGGCGAAGAATAAAACCGGGTGGGTCTTGCAGTCAAGCTCCGAATTTTTACTATTCGGCAGTTCGACCTATGACATCCTAATTTAACTTTTTCCACAATTGCTAAGAAAGAAGACAAGAAATATCGTTATTGCATTTGCCATTTGTCCAACATGGCTAAAATGGAAACTAATTATGTCAGAACCAGATCGGATCTAGCCCATTTAGAGAAAAATTGAGTACAATAATTAATCTGTGTAAAATCGTATAATATTCTAACGTAAACAACAATAAATTAAGCGTTTCTAACCAAAACTTCGTTATCAGTGTATTACATTGCATGATCCAATAAGAGGAGTCAATGGCTTTTGTCTCCTTTGATAGCATAGGTGCCACACTCTTCCACCTATATTTGTTGTTTTAAACGGCTCAGATGTAATCACAAAAGATCCTATGGTCGAAGGATATTTGACCACAAACCAACGCCTATACATATCTCGCGAAGAATAAAACCGGTTTAACCCGGTATTCATTCTTATTCAACTTTTTCCTCAATTGGAAAGAAAGAAGACAAGGCATATTGTTATTGCATTTGCCCAGCATGGCTAAAATGGAAACTAATTTGAAGTGTTTGAGAAAATGTCTGAAACAGATCCGATCCAGTCCATTTAGAGTAAAACTGAGTATAATTAATTTGTGTAAAATCGTTTATTATATCCATTATTGGTATCTTGTATTCAAGATTAACTAATATACAAGGTTTATCCGTAAATTAAAATTTCTTATCCATGTTACGGAAACAGTTTTACTCCTTAAATTTGATATCCCACATTTTCATTTAAACGTTGCATATATATTTTTTTCTCTTCTATGAGGTCAGGTGCTGCATGTTCTTTGTTTTAAATTTTATTTCGTGGGATTTTTATCATTTTTGTCAAATTTGTTCCTCTTAATTAGTTCATAAGAAAAAAATGATTAATTCTTTATTTTCTTAGTCAGTAAAATTTAGTTTGAAATCCAAACTAAAAAAATCTAGAAATATTAAAATAGTGATTAAAATTGTGATGGAAGAATCTAAACTCTACTAACGATAAACATTCAAATTATTTTTAAGAAGAATTAGCGGATCACAGTTAAACCGACAAAATCATGTCAGTGATGTCACTCATAAGTTCTAGTTTCACAAGGGCTAGTACATTAATAAGGATCACATACAAATACACGTCCACAATTATCAAAAAGAACGATGAAGAAGTGAATTTCCACGATGTTTGGGAAACCAAAGTCTCACTCGCCAACAAATTGATAAACTTTTTCTTTTTTTCCTCCAAAATCAATTCTAAAAGAACGAGATCGTTGTTCTTGTCTATCATCTCTTGGATGAAAGTCCATAGTCTTTTAGTGTCATTGATGCTACTCAAGGTCATCTGTTGACTAGATTCTTTAGTTCTCCATGAATATAGCATACCCGTAGTTTAGAATATAATTACATGTCATAATTACGGATTGTCAATTTTCAAAATCTTATTTGTTTACGTCAATACTTTTTTTTTATATATAAATAAAATATAACTTCTTATTTTATATGTATTGAATATAATATTAATATAAGTTTTAAATTTTTGTACAATCGTAATTTAAAATCATATTACACATGTCAAAATTATACATATTATCAATTTCGAAAGCCAATGTAATATATTTACATCAATATATTTTTAAAATTATTAAATTATTCATCCGTCTATTAATGCGGATCCTAACTTAATATACGATAAAGAACTACATTCGTATATGTATTTACAACATTTTTATATACCATCATAGTAACATATTTTTTTCACATCTAAATAATATTAAAAAAGGAGCAATACATTGTACAACAAAGAGAAGAAAAAACCAAAGATAGGCTAAGTCTCCAATTTTTGTTTTAGGGTTTATATAGTTTCGTGGATCTTAAGGTAAAGTAAAGGTTCATAAGAAGAAAAGGTGAAAAACATAGGACTATATCACTTAGAAGGAATAAGCTTTTCCAATTCCATGGCCACAAATCTAAAAACAAACCTATAAAAGTTTATAACGATGAAGACATCAAAGATATTACTCTTTTCGAGGTGAACTATATATGTCCACACACACAAAGCTTGTTTCTGTTGAATATTATCTCATTATATGTATATTTGTAATTAAGAGTTCCTAACTCAAAATCTATAAATTACTCATACGCCAGATTATAAAATGTAATATAAATCTTTTTTAAGATAACTCGAACCAAAGATTGAATAATTTTGCTTTGAATGAACTAACTACACTTTCTTTGCATTGTAACGTTGGTCTTTGTTTTTACGTATAATAACATGATCAGAATGTTAACAGAAGACCTTTTCATTAATTAAGCAAGTGCAATATAACTAAACATCGTACCATCATCATCTTTACTTGTTGTAATTAGGTGTGGGCATTTGGTCGGTTCAGTTTGGTTTGGATTTTTCGATATTTCTGTTTTTGCGGTTCTGACTAAAATCATCTGAATTACACCAAAATTGAATTTCGTTTTGGTTTGGTTTGGAAGTCGTACACTTCGGTTCGGTTTTGGATGAAAAAATTCCAAATTAACCGAAATTATAACTATATCGGTTATTCAATTTAAAAAATACAATATGACTACAAAATAAAAACCCAAATCTTGATTTTAATTTAAAAGGCGGGACAAATAACATTAAATCCAATAAAATGTTGAAAGTTTTGTCCACTTAACAAATCCAAAACTTAAAATATCCATAAAATAAGAAAAAAAAGAAAAATTGATTCTATTCAGTGTTTCGGTTAAAATCGAATTTTATTTGCATGTCTACCAATCACCGATCGATGTAAATTTTCACATCCAACCTGATTCGGTTGGGCCAAATTCCTGTTGGTTTCCATTCAGCTAATTCGGTTCGATTAATTGTAACTCTATGTAAATTAGAGTTCACTTATTTTAAGCCGTGAAAGTTGAAAAGTTCTGAATATAGACACTTCTATATAATTAAGGGCTACATTTTCTTAGAACGTCGTCTTTAAATACCATTCATAATCACAACATAATTACACATATTAATTTATAGTAGCTAAGAAAGAAGCATTATAAGGGATAGAAATCTATGTCTGAAGCATAATTTCAGAGATGATTTGACTTAACTTTCACAGCTCATAGTTGAATCATTATATTAAATAAAAAATATCGTTAGCCGACCAATGAAACAAACACAATATTAAAATTTAAATCTGAAGAAATTTATTCTTTGATTAACAAACATCCTTATTCGCATAATCACTTTCCCTAATTACAATACCATGTCCCCATTATCTCTTTGTAATGTTTTAAAACCCGACCCAAACACTAAACGGGACGACCTTCCACGGGTCGATCCGTCTAGTGATTCATATATACATATTATTTACGAATATAGAAAAAATTATTTGTGCTTTTAGAATATAATGTTTAACCTATAGATTGATAAAAGGAAAATAATCCAGTTTAAGTTTAAACCTAAGAAAAAAAACCTCAGACAAACTAATGAATCACGACTAAACTACAAACTAAACTACAAAACATAAAAACAACCATTTTTTTTATTATCTCCATCAACATTTCTTTCATTTTCTTCTTCATCAAAATCTAAAATCACATATCACATTCTATAAGTATATTAACATATTGTAAGCAATCAAAAGAAAAATTAGAAATTTAATCCACAATTTAAGAATTACCATTAATGTTTTATGGATTTGTTTCATCACCATCTCTAGGGTATTCTTCAGCAAGAACCTTTTCTAATTCATCATAACCAAGTTTGCATATTTCTTCTTCTTTTAATTTATGATCCAAAACTCTGTTTTATCAATGGACTCGTAATTAACAGGATCATATGATCTTATTCTCTTGGAGTTGCGCATTAAAAACATGTAACATGTAACATGTAACATGTAACATGTAACAACTTTTCCAAATTAAGTAACCAATTAAATTTTTAAAACCCAAACCGGTGGTTTATCCAACTGGGTCACGGGTCGATAGCGGATTTTTTTTTTGTTTTTCTGGTTTTATAATTTTGGGTTTTCAGCACTACACCCAAACCGAAAAAGTGTTCGGGTCGTGGTTCAACCGGTCCGACCGGGTGGTTCGGTCCGGACGTGAAAACATTAAAGCCCTTATGTCATTGAGTTATTGTTCCTTTTCTTTTGGGATATTTAGATTTTATTTTATTTTCTAGTTTATCCTATTTTTCCACGTTAGATACTCTGTTTTCAGAAGAAATATAGGGAGCTTGTAAAGAGAAAGGGAGATGGAATAATATCAGAGCTTTTTAAAGCATTTAATTATTTTCCCTTTTGATCAATAGCTAGTTCAACTTTGTTTGAGAAAAGAAACATTTGTCGGTATACATTGAATCGACGGCCATACTTGTGCTACACCACAAAGGCAATTTGCACCCCAAAACAAAAACAAATAACGAGGCGTTCTTAGAATTCAAAAGCAAAATAACTATGAAGATGTTTAACAAAGTATTGTGAAAGTCTTCGCTTTGATTTATCAACTTAATGTCCTTGTTTTGAATTATAAACTTTATTTCCAGTTTGGATATGGTCTAGCTATTTGATTAACAAAACATTGTGAAATTCTTTGCTTTCTCTCCGTATTCAGTACAAAGATGGTCTATCTCCATCGACACACTCTGTTTTATCCAACTTGGCATTATAGAATACAACTGAGGGACATGATGATTCATGAAGAAGAAGAAAAAAAAAAAGAGAGTCTCTTTCACTAATTTGTCGACTGATTCGCAACCATATCTACGAGTGAGCCATCGCTTTATGCTCCTTAATTCGTAATACTACGGCAATAGCAAGCCTCATATGTCATCTTTACTAATTAATGAACATTGCATTAATAGTTCAAACTAAGTAAATAAAATAAAATAAAATAAAACACAAATAAATACAAAATTCGTTTAGTGAATGGACCTCATTCTTTTGGTGTCCTAATTCAGATAAGATTAGTGATTAATTTCTTTACTAAATTCACAAATTAAATATCTTCTATAATTTGGATGCCAAAAAAAGGATTTGGGATTTCACTTTCATTGAACAATTAATGAGTAAACCTTTTCCATTGACTCCAGTTTCTTATTTAAATTAAAGATCTAAACCAAAGGAAACATTGATTATTTTTACAAATCAAATAATCTTGTTTCTCTATATTGGAATGTCGACCAGCTACTATAATGAAGATCATCCTCTTGATGTTCATTGTCTTCATCGTACTTTTGATGTCATTGCTGACTCCGATCAATGCGAAGGTGCCCCTACCACCAACATGTACATGGTAATATTACACCTTACCTAGATAGATTCCGTAATAAATGGAGGTCCAGGACCGGGAAATGAAGTTTGTTGTGCGATAACATAAAGGAAACTAATAAGCCATGTTTGTGTGCAATCATCACGTCCCAGGATCCTGATCTAAAGGAAGGTGCTTCTAGAATTTTTTATCCAAAACCTGGTTGTAGGGTTCTTCGTAAACCCAATTGTCCCTATATATATATAGCTAATATGTACCAATTATGGTTGATTTTCAATGATTAAATAAAGTGTCAGTGACCTCTACGCTCTTATCATGGACGAATTTCACAACTACTCAATGATCAGTCTCGAAGATATCCAATGAGTCTAAAATGTGAATTCAGGACACAAGGATCATGATTAATATTATAGTTTCTGCATCGTTATTAATTCGAAACATGTTTGTGTACATTGTTGTCTAATTCATATTTCGATTAAGTCACGTTCTACTTTGCTTCCTGAATCAACAAAGATACATACATTTTGCTTTATTGAGCAAGTTCCAAATCAAGAACGTCAAAAGGATGAAGCTATTGCGATATTTAAAGAAATATGCATGGGAAATTGGGAATTGGTTCTTCTAGTTATACCTAAGTTATCTAACACACACATAACACAAAAATATTTAGTAGGGGTATATGCAGGGCGAATATACTCAAAAAATCTAGTGCACATATTGACTTCGTTTTTTCTCGAATATCAAATTTTATGATTCATTTTTAACTTGGAAAAAGTACTGATATATACAAGTTTTTACATCTGTACGTAATAAGATCACTTCAGGAACACTGATTACGTAGACGACAAAAAATGTCCGGAATGCTTTTTTTTCTTTTTTGGTCATAAGTTTAAAATAGATTTAGCAATGGTCTTTTTAACCTCATTTCTTTTGTCTCTTCTCATTCTACCCACTTTGTTGCATCTCCGGCCCGTAGTCTTTTGGTCCATGTCTTATTAAGTTGTATAGTCAATTACTCTGAAAACAAAATCATGTCTTGCCTTCCACAACCTGCATAGAATCCATGAGACTTGTGTACTTCATGACCTTCTTTGATATTTATTCTGCTTGCATTAATTATGCCATTATCTCTAAACGTGTAATCACTTCTCTTTCTAGGTTCCAATTCCATCATCGAATGCGATTCTGTAATTTTATGTTGTAAGCTATTTGTGTTGTGGTTTTGTATGAATTTATTTAAATTTCGATAGAAAAATGTATGAGACTCGATCATAAATTACTTAATTTATCCAAAAATATACGTTTAATACAATATATTACCTAATTTTGTGGGGGCCAAAGTCACATGCATTTCATCTCCTCGTCATTCTTATGCTATTGTGTTATATATGCAGGATTTCACATTCTCTTCTTTATATCATCGAGAGACCACGGGGTTATCACTAATCCAATAACATCTTTCTAAAAAGACGTTTTGAAATACTCATGATTCAGTAACATAACATTTGTCAAACCATCCCAAATTATTATAAATATGATTGAATACTCCCCTTAAAAATAGACATGTGGGCGAGTTTTTCATGAATAGGTGGGAGAATGAATGCTTATTCTATAAGATTTTTGTTGATTATCGGATTTAGAGTATAGGTTGATTAAAGGATTTAAGATACTACTTGAATAATCTTTTATGCTCCATTGTCAGTATTTACGGCTCTTCTAATTAGTTGCTAATGATATTGGATAGTGAACTATTCTAGATTGGACAAAATGTAAAACAAAACGAGATTTGTAGGTTTCAGTGGTTCTTTACTTTTGTGGTTGTTCTGAAATTAAACCAATTATAGAAATTATGTTGAATCTAGTATAGGTTGATGACATTTTTCTTTGATTAGTTTCCTTGGATATAAAAACTTTTGTTCTGGTTTGTAGGTTGTTGAAGTTTCGACTTCAAAGCCTGACAAGCACCAAGCACGCCATATGTCCATTCTTTTTCCTTCTTTTTTTTTTTTTACCTCACATAATTTTATTAAAACCACCGGTTTAACCCGAAATTAAGAAACCGGTTATAGGGATCACAACCGGTCACTATGTTGCCATTCTTTTTTTTACGTTGCCATTCATTTCCAAGAAGCTTTGAAGATATTGTTCCCTCTTCCTACAACTCTCGTCTCTCGGTCAAGTGTTACAACCGAGTCTGTGGAACATCCCTATGGTTGTTACGGAGTGGAGCCTTTCAGATTATCCACACTCAGCCGACATTGAATTTTGTTCCTCTATGGAGTATTTCAAATTGGGAATTCGGCCAAAAAAATATGTACTTTGCCAAATTTGCCAAAAAAAGCCTCAACTTCAGAATGGCTGAATAAATCCTGAACTTTGCATTTACTTTTTTCGTAAAATCCAAACTTTGCATTGACTTACCAAAATGGACCTCCGTTAAAAAATTTTGTTGAAAATTTAACATCCGTTAATGCCTAACGGTAGCCGTTAGTCACAAACGACGTCGTTTTGGGCCAACATGAATTCGGCCAAAATAAATCTGAACTTTGTCAAACTTGCCAAAAAAGCATGAACTTTACCAAACTTGCCGAAAAAAAAAAACCTGAACTTTTTGGATTGTATTAAGCTTTAATTTGTAGCCCCCAAAATGACATCGTTTTTTATCTCTAAAAACCCCAAAAAATATGTGTTCACCACATATCGAACCCAAATCAAGATAGTCAATAAAAGGGTCACTTGCCACTGTGCTATAAGAATTTACAATTATTGTACGAACATAATTCNAATTCTTAAAAATACAACCCCCCATTTTCCCCCCCCCCCCCCCCCCCCCCCAAATGATTTTATATACACTGTGATGAGTTTCAAATGGTGTATGATTTCGAGATTATTTAAAATCGATTTTGGGTTTTTGTAAAATATACTCTGTGATGGGTTTCAAATGGTGTATGGTTTTGAGATTATTTAAAATCGATTTTAGTTTTCTGTAAAATATACACTGTGATGAGTTTCAAATGGTGTATGGTTTCGAGATTGTTTAAAATCGATTTGGGGGGTTTTGTAAAATATACAACACGCGTGATGGGTTTCAAATGGTGTATGGTTTCGAGATTATTTAAAATTGATTTGGGGGTTTTGTAAAATTTAGACTGTGATGAGTTTCAAATGGTGTATAGTTTCGAGATTATTTAAAATCGATTTGGGGGTTTTGTAAAATTAGGATTCGTATCTTAATTTTTAGTAGTGTATATAATGAATTATGTTCGTAAAACTATTGTAAAGTCCTATAGCACAGTGGCAAATGACTCTTTTATTGACTATCTCAACCACGGTTCGATATGTGGTGAATATATTTTTGGGGGTTCTTAGAGATCAAAACGACGTCGTTTTTTGGGCTACAGATTAAAGCTTAATACGATCCAAAAAGTTCAGATTTTTTTTTGGAAAGTTTGGCAAAATTCAGGTTTTTTTTTGCAAGTTTGGCAAAATTCAGACTTCTTTTGGTAAGTTTGGCAAAGTTTAGGTTTTTTTTTTTGCCGAATTCCTGTAGACCCAAAACGACGTCCTTTGAAGTTCAGGTTTTTTTGGCAAGTTTGGCAAAGTACATGTTTTTTTTTACCAACTTCCCGTTTCAAATTAGTCAAAGATAGCTTTTATATTGGTCCCTTTTATATTACTTGTAACTTATTGTACTTAAACTTGCAAAAAAATAACATGAACTCCAAAATGCCTGAAAAAAATCTGAAATTTGCATTGACTTATTAAGTAAAATTCAAACTTTGCATTGACTTGCCAAAATAGATCTACCGTTAAATTTTTTGACATAAAATTTAACATCGGTTTATTGTTAAACAGATAATCTTAAAACAAAGAACCAAACTAAAAATAAGATCACTTCAGGAACACTGATTACGAAGANAAAAAATGTCCGGAATTTTTTTTTTTTTTTTTTTTTTTGGTCATAAGTTTAAAATGTATTACCAAAAAAAAGGAGAAGCATTACAAAAGGATGGACCCATGGGGTCGAATGTTTTAGACTCGCATCATAAATAAACTGGCAGTGGAATCAAAAGGCAAGAGGCAGGGAGAGAAAGAGAAAGGAGAATTTAAATTATAGCTTTAATCATAGCTTATTGGCATTAATTAATCTGGCAATCTTGACTATTGAATCCAAAGGCCCTCAAAGCTTTATCTGTATTAGCAATCTGTTAACTTATTGGGATTTACACAGTCCTGCTAGGATTGATAATCTACTTTTTCTTGATGGCTTCATGGATCATCAGCTAAGGAAGCAGATTCTACCAAGGAAAGCTCCAGGCGGAAAAGATTTTCTGTGCTTGCTAAGAGAGCCGTACAGGCTGCAAAAGTCGCTGTTTTGCAGCACAATAACCAACTTCAAGAATAGGAGTATAAACATTGAGTTCTCAGGCTATTCCGAGGCAAAAAGTGTCAACTGCAACTTCTAAAAGTTACAATTTTGAAGCAGGTAGTGTTGCTTGTCATATTTTTCAGTTCTGTTGTTGTGGCATATACACACATCAAAAAGTTTTATATTACCGCTCTTTGATATGTTGAGGGTGATTTTAATTTCATCTGCAGGATATTACTGAGCAGGTATTTTTCAGGTTTTAGTTACAGCAAGGTGTATTGAACAGACATTACTCATAGCCAGCTAATTATAGGAAGAACGAGCTTGAGGAGAAGATTGATACTAAACCACCACAAAAAGAAATGGGCTGATAGTCAAAGAGGCCAAATTAATGCCAATAAGCTATGTGTTCATAAGTTTAAATACATTACAAAAGGATGAGAGACCCAGGGGGTCGAATGTTTTTGTCTCGCATCAATTGAATCAGAAGAATACGGAGTTGACTTGCTCCGAAATGCTTTTGCTCTTGCTCTTTCTCCTTCTCTTTCTCCTACTCTCTCTCTTCTTCAACTCCTCCAAGTTGGATATGATTTGTTCTTCGGATAGCTTCTCTTTCTCTTGCTCTTCCTCCATCTCCTCCAATCTTTTCAAATAGGCACGCTTTGCCCTAAGCCCTTCAGCTCCCTCATTAATTATATCCTCCTAGATAAGATAAATAGATAAATAGGTTGCTGCTCAAATAATGAAATCAGAGAGAGACGGGAGACTTACTTCACGTTTATGCTCCCTAGTGCGCAAATGCTTCATGGTGTCTTCAAGGATTTTGCTTTCGAAACCATGATAGCACAATGTGCAATTAAAAGTTCCGGATGAGCCAAGATGTCTTCTTGTCAATGAATCTGTGGGGGAAAAGAAAAAACCAACTGGTTTAGTTTGGTGGTTATTCCAGCAGTAGTGGATGATGACAAGACAAGACAAACAAATTAAACACCTTGTAATAAGCTTTCCCACAGCCATTCTGCAGAAGTGAGCAGGACCGAAGTTTTGGAAGGCTTATTACCACAAGCCAGAAACATGTTGTATTTCACTAGTAGCTGTAGAGAGACGAGAGCCATAGAGAAAACCATATCAACATGATTGGATATGAGCATCATTGTAGCTGGAGGAGGATTATTCCAGCGCCATTCCTGTAAATCCGAAAACATGCGCGAGTATACGACATCTGTGGAAAGCATTTCAGTTAAAATTAAATTAAACCCATAGATGCATTGGTAACTAACAATTGGACTAACCGAGAAGGGCATGTCGAACATCGACTCCAGTGGAAGAGAGGGCTTGCAGGACATGTTTAGGGATTTCTTTTAAGTTGCCATAGGCACTGATGGAGACAGGACCAGTGTAGCCTAGCTTCTCGAAGGCAGATTCTATGGTTGGACGGACACACAAAGGATCAAAATGATTCGGAATGGGACAGTCATCCATGTACCACCACACTGCTATTTTAGCTGT
>OVAF01002616.1:0-15086 GCA_900406245.1 Odontarrhena argentea | reverse complement strand
GAAAAAGATTCTTCAGACACAACTGCAATAGAAAGATTGTTGGTGCTAGAGTTTTCTCTAGAGGCTACGAGGCTGCAACAGGGAAAATCGATGAAGAGCTCGAATACAGATCACCGAGAGACCGAGACGGACACGGGACACACACTGCAGCAACAGTCGCCGGGTCACCTGTCCGAGGAGCAAATCTTCTTGGGTTTGCCTACGGGACAGCTCGAGGGATGGCCCCATGGGCAAGAGTAGCTGCTTATAAAGTCTGTTGGGTGGGAGGGTGTTTCAGCTCTGACATTTTGTCTGCGGTTGATCGAGCCGTTGCTGATGGAGTCCATGTTCTCTCTATATCTTTAGGTGGTGGTATGTCAACTTATTCCCGTGACAGTTTGGCCATAGCGACGTTCGGAGCCATGGAGATGGGAGTTTTCGTTTCGTGTTCTGCTGGTAATGGAGGGCCTGATCCGCTCAGCCTCACAAACGTTTCTCCATGGATCACAACAGTTGGGGCTAGTACCATGGACAGAGATTTTCCAGCCACGGTTAAGCTTGGAACTAAGAGAATCTTCAAAGGAGTTTCGCTTTACAAAGGCAGAACAATTTTGTCTCGAAACAAACAGTATCCTCTGGTTTACTTAGGGAGGAACGCAAGCAGCCCTGATCCAGCCTCGTTCTGTCTTGAGGGAGCTCTAAACAGCCGCTATGTGGCAGGGAAGATCGTGATATGTGATCGTGGTGTTACTCCTCGTGTTCAAAAGGGTCAGGTTGTGAAAAGGGCAGGAGGGATTGGGATGATATTAACTAACACTGCAACAAACGGAGAGGAGCTTGTTGCGGATTCTCATTTGCTTCCAGCAGTTGCGGTCGGGGAGACAGAAGGTAGAATAATCAAACAGTATGCAATGATGAGTAAAACAGCTACAGCAACTCTAGAGATTCTTGGAACAAGGATTGGAATAAAACCATCCCCCGTTGTAGCAGCATTCTCTTCAAGAGGACCAAATTTTCTGTCAATGGAGATCTTGAAACCTGACTTGCTGGCTCCAGGAGTGAACATTCTTGCAGCTTGGAGTGGAGACATGGCGCCATCGAGTTTGTCATCTGATCGAAGGAGAGTTAAGTTCAATATACTGTCGGGAACTTCAATGTCATGCCCACATGTGAGCGGCGTGGCTGCTTTGATCAGATCCAGGCATCCAGATTGGAGTCCCGCTGCTATCCGATCAGCTCTCATGACAACGGCTTATGTCCACGACAACATGCTCAAGCCTCTAACAGATGCATCAGGAGCAGCTCCTTCAACGCCTTACGATCATGGTGCTGGACATATAGATCCATTGAAAGCTCTTGATCCTGGTCTGGTCTACGACATTGGACCCCAGGATTACTTCGAATTCCTTTGCACTCAAGATTTAACCCCTGCACAGCTCAAGGTATTCTCAAAGCATTCCAAGAGATCCTGCAGAAACACTCTTGCCAATAATCCAGGAAACTTGAATTACCCTGCCATCTCAGCTGTGTTCCCCGAGAACACACATGTTAAAACCATCACTCTCAGAAGAACCGTGACCAATGTTGGCCCTCACATTTCAAGCTACAAGGCATTTGTCTCGCCTTTCAAAGGCGCATCCGTGACAGTCCAGCCTAGAACACTCAACTTCACTTCAAAACATCAGAAGCTCTCCTACACTGTTACTTTCAGGACAAAATTGCGGATGAAGAGCCCAGAGTTTGGTGGTCTTTTGTGGAAGAGCTCCACACATAAAGTTCGTAGCCCGGTTATAATCACATGGTTGTCCACTCTGTAGGAGAACAATTACTCTTCGAGTAATAATTCTAATGTTTTAGCTTCTCTAATAAATTTTTCTCATGTAATGAGAGCGAATCAATGCTAAAAAAACCTGCAATGAAATTTTCTAATGTTCTTTTTTTGTTTCAGTGTGATGCTTCCTTACAAAGACAATTGAACTTGACTAAAATCAGATATGCAAAACCAGTGATTACTTTGTTTTAGATTAGATCATGTTCTCGGCATGAAGGCTGATAGATAGATGAAATCAAACGGAAAAAATTTCAGACAGAAGAAGAATAATAATGGTGTTCATGGGCCACATTTGGTTTATGAGGGGTTTAGAAATGGGTTATCTGATTTAATCAAATTCCCAAAAGACAATTTTATTTACAAAGCCCCAAAATAATTGAAGCCCAAAATCGAAAATTAACCAAACCAACAAAATTGTGTAAAAAGTTCTTTTTTAAAAAATGGGTGATGTGGCACTTTGATTGGTACACAATATTCAGTCGAGATTGCTGATGTGGATGTTTGACACTACAACAAAACTGTTACTTTGCATCATTTATATGGTATCATCATTTACAAAACTGATTCAATTTTTTTCAAAATATGTTTTGTATAACATTAATTTTTATAAACAATGTTAAAATACTTTAATTCATATTAGATTTTTAGAAATGTCACTAATTAGTAAATTTTTAGTTGGAAATTTAGTTGGCACAACAAAGAACTTTACCATATTTAGCTATATAGTAAAGTGCATTGTGCGTTTTTTTATTCCCCTTACACCCCTATTGCCTACGCGTCAGCTACTCATTGTTCAAATTGAACTGAACTTGCGTATGTAAGAGAGGAGAGAGATTGTGTGTTAATTTTGTGTGAAAATATAATGATGGGTGTACTGAACTGCACTGTTGAAGAGAGATCTCAGTATTTTTGGCTTTTGAAAGGAAGAGAAGACATAATGTTTTATTATCTTCTATGTTTCATCTTCTCTTATTCATATCTCTCTCACAATTTTACAAAGAGATCGTCTTCTCTCTCTTTCAAAATCCTCTTTTTTTCTTTTTACTTAAATCTGCTTAGGAGTTATAGTAAGTAGTCCATAAATCTCCGATGAACGGTGTGGAGTTGCCGGAATGGATGTTTGTCATTGTTCACGAGCGTGGTGGGCAAAGAGTGACTCCATACCACAAACCCAACCAAATTAGGGCGCTTCTGTCTACGCTGATGGAGGAAGAAGTTGAATTATTACGAAGATCATCATTCAAGAAGTCATTGGCCCGGTTTCTCTGGGAGGTTTGTTCGCTATATCGAAATGTGAAAGCTGAAATTGGGAATAATTTCATTCCGACTTTGAATGTGACAAGAGGACCATGCAACTAGCTAGTGATTTTATATGTAGTTGCTTTGGAATTAAGGTGAATTATAACTACAACAACAAGTTCAAGATCATGATGGAAAAGCTCTAGACACCTTTGTAAGTCTAATACTCTATAAGAGTTAATATACTAATAAAAGTAGATGAACATTTAATGGTTGTAGCCTGATATAATTATGTGTATGTGGCTAAATAAATTTGTGCCTCGGGTGTAGAAGAGTGTAACCAGTAATATTTCAGTAACTGATGCTTATAATTATGTGAAAATATTCAATCAATCTTGTGACTGTGAATTTACAATTGCGTAGCACCAAGAACCTCCCTAACGACCTTATGATGTCCAATAAGGATATTCTTGAGATAGCCTTACGGACAAAGGTTATGACTGCAAAGCTTAGTGATCTGAATAGCTATTTGGACACAAAGTTTGTTACAAATCTTGCTAAGCACAATTCAAAGTTTGTAAGGCGCAAGAGGAAAGATGTTTACAAGTTCTCAGACATTTTGGTTAAGTACTTGCAACCTACGGATGCCTCCTGGTTTAACCTACAACGCATCTATTTCTCGTTATGTTATAACATATCGCATTGGGTTGGTTTGTGTGTGTGGATATCAACAGTACTGATATCGTTGTCCTCGACGAAAGCTATTGTAAGATGAAATCTTTGATGAAAAGTCTGAAAATTGTGGCTCCTATGTTTCCATACGTAGTTAACCAAGTATTAAGGGAGGAGGTGGTTGAAGAATTTGAAAAAATTTGGTTGTTCAGTGCAAAGGATTACCTCAGATTTCAAGTAACAATGACTCAGGGGTGACTTCAGTTTTCTCTATGTGGGCTCACTCAATGGGTGGTACATCTTGGTGCTTGAATCTTACCCCTGATGTCGTCGCAATGGAGTCCCAAAAGCTTGCAGTTGCATTTCATGAAGATATTGTTGGTACCATTGAAGATGTGTAAGGAGAATAGTGTACTCTTTTCTATGACTGTCTACCTCTCACTATGAACCTATTTGTGTCATGGTTGTTTTATAATTGCGGACCCATTTGTGTCTTGTTTTGATATTTGGTTGGAAAACATGTTTCTCATTTTCAAATGTATTAATACAACAATTATCTCTTATTCATGTTTTTTACCGGCTACGAATATTGTTTACTATGTTGTTAGCGGTAAACTTTGTTATTTATATAATAAAAGAGTAAATGTTTATAGTTTTCGACTAAACTGTTGGGGAAAAAAGCAACAGTGTGTATTTTCCAACAATATATATTAAGGTTTTGTTGTTAAGGCTTTATAGATCAAGATTCATGATTTATGGTTCATTGTTTAGGGTTCTTGGCTTATGGTTCTGAGGCAAATGTTACGTATAACTTAATGTTTACTCGTTAGTGGTTTTACTAATGTCAATATTTGGTGTTAATAATGCTAATGTAGTGGTTTTGTTGGAGGAGAGCAAAATCAGCTAAGGGAAACACTGTCCTTACACCTGTTGTTGACACTACAAGAAACAGGTCAAAAGCGACCACAAAAAACGACCAAAAAAGGGGTCGGAAAAAACTGCGACCAAGATACATCTACAATCCGACCATAAAGCGACAACAGAAATGTGGTCGGAAAGTAGTAGTAATTTATCGACTACAAATCATAGTCCGATTCTCGTCGTAAACTAGCGACGCTTTTGTAACTAATGTCCGATTAAAACACGGAATTCGAAAACAGTCGCATATTTATGACTAGTTTCCGACTATGTCTGGGTGGGAAAGCTGTGGTCGGTAACTGGACGAAATATTTGCGACGGATTTGTGACCACATCCTTGGTAACACGGTAGTCACTTACTAGTTGGATTTGGTTGCGATTGAATTTAAAACGTTTTTCGGCTTTGTTATGTCGGTGTACCCAATTTTCGGAAGGTGAACCACGTTTTATATGTGGGAGGGGTTAGTGTACCAAATTTGTAGTTACAAAAAGGTGATCGCAAATCCGTAGGATTTTGGTAGGAATGTATTAGGAAAGTAGTCGTAAAAATTGTATATATATACCACCCCATTCTTTCACCAACGACACACCACATCAACAGATGGAAAAATCAGGTAGCCATGCAGTGATACGTGCAAGTGATTGGATTTTCCATGTCAACACATGTAAAGGCATAACATACACTGTCAACCTGCTCAATCGAACATGCACTTGCAAGATGTTTGACAAGCTTCTGCTACCCTGCAGCCAATCTCTAGTAGCAGCTAGAGTCTGTGGAATACCTATCCCCCAGCTTTTTGATCTAGTTTACAAAGCACAGTACCTCTGCAAGACATATGAAGGGGTCGTAATGCCTGTTCCAAACTCGGAAGATGAGGAGTTCCAGGAAGAAGAGGAAAATGACAACATAATACACCCCAAGACAAAGAGGGACTCGGGACGACCAAGGAAGAGAAGGATCCCATTGGAGAACCTGTAAGTGACATAATTGATGACTGTTTAGTATCATTGTGTTGGTCATCAGAATGTATATGTACTAATGTTTCCAATGAACAGCCTAGCAAGAGACGTCGTACAGGGCATAACCGTTGTGGGAGGTGCTACGAAAGAGGACACAATCGCCTCACATGTAGGAACGCATTACCCTGATGTGAGGTTTAAATTTGCTTGCTTTTACTATAAACGTTAAAGTACGTTAGTACTGCGACTAGTAACTTTTATTGCAATACCATCACACATTCAGGGGTATGATCCTAAAGACACTAAAGATGTGATAAGACCAGGGGAATGTTGTACAAAGGTTTAATGATGTAAGATATTCTAGCGTATGATGAAAGGCCGCAAGATCAGTCAACCGAAAGGAGGAAGTTGAAGTAATACTTAAATAAGCGGCAAAGGGGCGCCACGGGTTGTTTTTGGTGTTTTTTGGGAAATTTAGACAGGTATCCCCTGTTTAAATTAGTGTCCATGATTGTATTTGGACTTCAGCTATAGGCTGTTTTTCTGTGGCCTGAGTTGTTTTTTGGTTTGGGTGTTTAGTGGGTTTGTCCATGATGGTGTTTGGACTGTAATGTTTAATGAGCACTAGACTTGTTGGACATATGGTTGCATAAATGCGTATCCAGTTCGTAAATATAAGTACCATTTGCTTTTAAGTTGCCTTCAATTTGATTTGACATGTTTAGGTAAGTGTTGAGTAAACAAGAGAAGTTAGTAAGGGTTAAAAGCAAAGCCACCTAACTTCTCACTGTGACAACAACAACCATTAAACATCTCAAACCATCTGTATAAAAATATGCACGCAGTGTTTTACTAAATCACACTTACACTCATACCAAACCAGAACCACAATAGCAGGTTATAACAAGAATGAGAGATTTACCAGACTTGACTTTTAATATCAAGGTTGCTATCTTTCGCAGACTTGGTCAACATCGTTTCAAGAACCTTGTCCATGTGATAGCAGCAGGTCGTGAAGGCAGGGACGCAGTCCTTACACCTGATGTCTTACGCGAGGCCACCCTAGATGAATTCATGTTCTTCGGGTCACTGTCGTTAGAGGGTTCGTTTTACATGCCATTCCTTCTCAAATGCGTACAACATAATAACTTCTAAGCCAAATACATCAAGGCTGTTCGCATACTAAAGCAAGAGGGTGACAAGGTGGTGGCATTCAACTATCTCAATGAGGCCATGGTGACAAACACATATGCTCGATTCGCTCTATCGATGTTTGCTTTCTGTACCAGGTCATGGGAGGAAGGTTTTGGTGTTATGTCAATGCTGTGGGACAATATTCAGAACCTAGATGAGACAATTCAGGTTGCTCACATTGTCATTGCATATACAAACTATGTGGTTAGCGCCTGCTGGACTGTACGAGGACACATATGAATATCCAGAGGTTCCTTGGTGTGTCTACGTGTCCTGCAATGCGCAGGATGTATGCACGGAGTGTTTTGCGTTTTGGTACTCGAGGCTCATCTGTGCTATGTGTTGAAGCACTCTCTATAAATTGTAGTTGCTGTTATTATTTAATCTACTTTTACGTGTACTGGAACTCAAGCTAGAATAATCAACATTTCCTAAATTTATAATATATGTAGTGCTTCGTCGGGGAACGGGAATAAATGTTTGTGTTGTGTAGGTTATTCCGCATGTGTTCTCATAAACAATGTCTGCTTTCTTGACGTACTACGGTGATAATGGAACTTATCGAGTTAAAAGTACTAAATGAGGCCTGGTTTGCAGAACTAGTTGCTGAAACATCATGGTTTAGTCATTCATTGGGCTGTAATAGAATTATTTTAAGCAAGGACATTGGGACACTATCCGTTTATACCAAGTGTAACACGAGGAATGGTGGAAATTAGATATCAGTACATGTAAATATCCAATACATCCAATGTAATCTCAACAAACATGAAAATAAACGTTAAAGGTGCTAAGCGAATATACCATTTCAATCAAACAAGCTCTTTTACAAAGTCGGAGGGAGCTCATGGCTATGGAGTTCAATGAACTTAACCACCACTGGGACACAATCACCGGTCCTGTCATTCGAAGACAGGTTAGTAGGCCGGGAGTATGTGAAAGGAGATGCTCGAATGCCTGACACCAAATCCTGTGAACAATAAGCAGCCAGTAGATGTGGGAGCATCGAAATAACCGGTTCAATGTATGTCCGAACTTTCCATTTGGGTGTTGCAGTGAGTAGAGGATCTAGAATGAGTTTTTCCCAGGTTCGTAGATTAATTACCAACCCCACCCAATGTCGGCAACCCCAGTTCATAGGAGCGTAAATAGTTTGTGTAGTGCGACCTCAGGGGCATATGTCTTCCCGGTCAGGGACGTGGCCACAGACATAAGAACGCAACATCGAAGACCACTTGAACTTGGTGGGGGTGGTCTGACAAAAAGCCTTGTAGTTTGACACAAGAGACTGGGTAAAGAAACAGTCTGTTATTGTCATTTCTTTTGACAGAAGCTCTGGACCACAACGTTTCCAGACCGATCGAATGATCATGTCTAAGTGCTGGAAAAGAATAAAGTTTGCAAGTCAAATAATCCAAATAAACAGAAACTGAAACGTGTATGGTAGTAGTGAGAGTTTCACGTCTTACACAATTACTTAGCCATTCACGAGGCGTGAGAATCTGTGTGAAAAAGTTTCTAGGCACCACCAGACCGTCCAAATCATAAAGTCTGTAATAGACTTAATTGAGTCAAAGTTATCAGATCATCAAATGTTCCCATGTACTCATACTGTGTGCATTAAAATCTTAGTGAAAAAATGTACGTTAGGTTATCTTTTACTATAGTTCTAAAGTAGCCCCTTAAGACGTTTAACCAAATCTATAGGATGGAGCGGGAAAGCATCATAAACAACGCCAGTGACAGTATTGGAATATTCTAATTCCATGCCATCACCGTATACAATGTGGCGAGGACTCTGATCTTTTCCATAGCTTTCCGTCACAGTAATATCATTCCTTGCACCTAGCCTCGTCAAATATCTACGGGGTCTCTGATTTCCTTTTCATGTGTCATCCGAAAGAGATATATCTTTCCCGGTGTTGGATCGTAAAACACTTCGCGTATTTGCCTACATCAACAGAAAAAAAGATATAGTACATTTAATTGTCTGAAAATCATTCCACGTAATGTAAGTATCCATTGATAGGCAACATTGACTTTTTCCTTTTTCAGTGTATTTGAATGAGTTGATGGGGCTTTAGGCAGATCATTCCCATATGCGGATACATAACTTTCCCTTGATCCCTGACCAGTGTCTTGTACTAAACCTTTTACCTGCATGCTCATCACATTTGAGACGGATTACAAAGATGGTTTAGGGGTAAGACTGTTAGGAGAGACAACAGTTTTATAAAAAAAGAAAAATATCGTACCTCGGTCTGAGCATACTTTTCAGCAACAATTTCAACTCTGGACACACCTGGACATGGTGGTTTTGATATTTCATCCGGGTATTCAAAAGGTTCGCGTGAGACGGCATCTCGGGATTGAATAGCTAGAGGAGGCTTATCACCTCTGCCGGGACTTTTGGACAGAGAATTATATTTCCGCTTATTACCAATTCTAGCGTCTACACAAAATGCACGGTCTCTACTAGCCTCCTAAAGTTGTTCGCTTATTGCAGACCTTCGATTTTTCACTTATTCAAGTAGCATAACACGCATCCTCTCAACCTTAGATTTTAATGTTTTTGCCAAATTCTCCTCCATTCGCGCATGCGCTTCTTCTGTTGCAAAACAGCCTGTTTAAGGTCTCACAACCCGTACATGGTGTGGCTGGCTGATACGAGGGAGGTACATGCTCTTGAGGTTCCCTATTATGATTGCCTGGGTCAGTACCACAGCTACACCGCCCACCTCTGGTGGTAGAACAAAGGCATAGTGGTGATAGTGATGTGTCCCCCCCCTATCCAGTTAGATTTCGTGAAACGAACACCACTGTCAAGCAGTTGTTCGAGGTATGCGATGCAGGGGTCAAGAGCATCGTCTCCATCGTACGGGCGGCTGCTGAGGGCGAGCCTGCTAATCACAGTAAGCTGTTGATAGAAATGAAATATAAATCAGCTAGGTATGGAAACATAAATTATCTACTACAAGGTTTCCGATTAGTAAAAATAATACCTTGGGATCTAGCTCTAGCTTTAATATGTTATCGGAGTGGTAAGTCGTTAAACGGGGAAGCTCCAACATGTTACGATCCACAAATGTATCAACACAGTCAGATCGAGGCAAGTATGTGGTTAGAGAAGGGATGACTTCAAATAGCCACAACTGAATGGCAAGAGGGAAACCATGTTGAGCAATCGAGCTCTTCTTTAATTTCGTAATAAGAGCGTCAGTGGTTTTTACCCGTGAACCAACCTTGACCATCCAAAGTGTTAAGAGGAATGATTCCCTACCCCAGGGGTAATCCAAAAAACCATCCAAATCCCGTACCATTTCGACAACACGTTTAGTAGGGGTTACTGGCTGTGTCCCGCTAATGAGCACACCTTCAACGAGAACGATCAGTGCAAGACGCAATTTCCTCCATCCAGGTATGTTTGGGTCTGCTCTTAAAGTCTCCATTATATCCCCAATGGTCAGAATGTCTTATGTGCCAAATAGCGTCTTCCAATAGGATTTACCAATACGATTTGCTTTACTACAACCATTATGATTTTGTTTTACAGGGAATGGACCACACCTCAGACCAGTAACATGTTCAAACTCCGCAATGGAAAATCTAATAGGTTTGCCACCAAAGGTGAACCATGTATCATGCCTGTTCCGTGACATAATCTGTCTGCAGAGCATATTATGAACAAGCTTACCCAATAAGGAACATCATGCAGTTGGCAATCTAAACAGTTTACCAAATTGAGAGTTGAGAACGAATTTGTACTCCGGCGTGCCATGCAAAATGTCTACAATATCAATGAGGTCTTGCATCTTCGAGTAGGAGTTCACTCTGCCGTCATTGGGAAACCTATCTGTTGCGAATAATCTAACAAGAAGCTTGTTTATCATCTCGTTACCCCCACCTGTGAAATGCCAACCGTGGGCTATGCCATATTAAAAGTTATAGTACAACACAGTAATACAAAAGAACATTAACTTTATGAAATAAGCAAAATCACCTTCAGTTTGTGCAGAAACCCTATTTACTTGTGCTCCACCAAGTGAATTGACCTCGAATGAGTCATCAGTTTCCTGACCACTCCTCGGTCCATACACACTCCAACTGGCTGATGACCGAGACATGTCATGGCACCCAAGTCCTGCATCTGCAACATCAGTAGAACTATTAGGTCCTGCACATGTTCTCCGTCGTTACAATTGAGACAGAACTCAAGCAGTTCGCCTAAGAAGACGTAATCGGAACTACGATGTTATTGCTTGCTTACCCTGTAACGAGAGGCCCGCATTCACATCATCCATTACCTCAGAACAATTACAACTTTTAGACCTAAAGATTACAGGGGTTAGGTTCACCGCTGGAAAGATGGAAATCGCAAACGCAAGAACATGGAACCACTTGATTATAAGATTCAAACGGTAAGGTAAAGCGTATTACTCCGTCAACCTGAAATTGAAATGTCTGAAACGGTTAAATCGATTCAAAACCACCTAAGAAGTAATCGCATATTAATTTTTTGTTTATTTTACAATACCAGATAAGGCGTCGAAGACTACTCTCACATACTCGCCTCACTCTAGGCGAAGAACCCCCAACTTTAGTACCACTCCTATTTCGAGAAACCGATGACGGGAGACTCGCGGCGGAGGGTTTTAAGGCAACTAGGACGGCTCAAAGACACTGGACACACAGCAGGTGAAAGACTCCCAAATGTAGGAGCACCTAGATTTCGAGAACCAGATACCGGAAGAATCGCGGCGGAGGGTTTATTTCTGATCCATAATTTTTGAAATCATCTAATCGATGTTACTCGAAGATGATATGGATCAAAACCAAATAAGTTGATGACGTAATGCTTTCTGTGGGCATTTGTGTAAATTCAATTTTCTTTTGTGGCAAAACTGAAAGTGCAGCCGAATGTATGGCAAATTTCAAAGTTCTCTATGTTTCTATGACTATCATATAATGGGATCCCTCATATAATTAAGCCAATTAACTTATAAGAAACACGGGTAAATACTTTGAATCAAAAGTGTGTACTTCCCTGTATTTAAAATGAAAGAGACAAGAACAATAATAACAGAAATACAAGTAAATGCAAGTAAATGATACTTTAAAAAGCGGCCAAATGAGCGTTTTTCAAAACCAAACTTTTGAGTTGGTAAGTAGATAAAATGGGTTGGAAAGATAATGTTTAGAGCTAGGTGATCGAATATATATGCTTTGACGTAAAATTGATTTACCCAAAGGACAATTCAGGTATTCTGAAAGAGGACAAAGAATAAGTAAGACAACGTTTGTAGAGTAAGTGGAGATGAGAAGTAAGGGAACTTCGAGTAGCTTCCATTTTGAGAAAATCCAAAAATAGAAGCAATGAGATGTGTGATTGCCTCTTGGTTTCCACTTCGGGCTTGGACGGTGAGTTGCAGCTTAGAAAGCTGCCATACGACAACGTGGATTACATAAGTTTCTCTATTTTTTTCCCCTATATTGAATGTTTCTGTGATAAGGTTTTTTGAAGTTGCTGACTAGACTTGCCGCTTGAAGTCTAGTATACTAGTTATAGTATTTTAAATTCTTTTTTAACCACTTTTCAGGAATTAACTAGTAATTAATTTGTGGAAGTATTTAAGAGTTGATTTTGTTTTTGATTAGAAATATACGAACCATTTCTTTTATATGATTTGAGATTGCTTTGGCTGAATTCTAGTTAGAGATTTTTTTAAAAACATTAGATTTTGACCCAAGTCAAACAGAAAATTTGCATATACAATAAAAAAATAATTCAAAACCACAAAAAATTATTTCATATCAAAATAAAAAATGTTTTCAGGCATATTTTTTTTTATCCGAAAACATTCATACAAATAAACGCAGCGAGGAGATGGAAAAATAAAAAATAGAAGAGCATATGAAAATTTATTTAATAAGAAAAAGAAAAAAAATATCTTATTTACATTTTTAGGTTGTTGTAAAAAGGAAATACTTATAACTGTCCATTTTGAAAAAAAAGATTAGATAACAAACCTAATATTAATACATTATTTTTTAAAAAATCTAAAATCCGAACAGTTATATGGTTTCAATCCAGAACCAAACTTAAGTCAAAATATTATTAAAACGAAAACCAAAAGAGTTATAACTAATTACTATTTGATACAATGAGATTTGGTTGATTTGGCTTGTTTTTCACCCCTACATAAATAACTTGATGTTCTGAAAAACTTGGTTGTACATGACATTATTAATTTTCTTCACGATCTTTCCTTCTTTGTCTGTAATCAAGATTTTCAATCCAAATCTTGATTTTCATTCAGCGACATAAGGTTGATCATGCGTAAAGACTATCTGGTAAAGACTGTATCCTTGACTCTTATTTAGTCATGACAAAATCAAGAGTAACAGAGAACTGCCTATGCCTCATGCTGAAAGGAAATCTTGAATCATAGAGAATTATTTGTGTATTAAAAATTAAAAAAAAAAATGAAAATGAAAAAAATAAAGAGGTTATTATTTTTGGAAGTCTTAGTAGAATCATATTACCCAAAAAGTTTTAATTCTTATAAACACCAAATTCAAAATTTTAAAATACGATATATAAAAAGATTTAGATTCCAAAGTTCATGTGAACATAGAAGGAGTCTCGTAGATCTTGAATCATAATCCTAAAAGGTTTTAGCAATCTTGCATATTTGAATTAAAACCAATAAGTGAATATAAAATTGTTGTATAAATTCTTAAACATAAAGATGGTAGTATGTTGTTGTTTAAAAGTAATAAAAATATGTTAAATTGCTTACCATTTCTTAAGCTTAACAATCTGTTTTATCTCTTGATCTAAGCTGATTTATGAAGATGGTGCATTTGTCGTATGATTAAAATTATAACCTAACAATAAAATAATTTAGNAAAAAAAAAAAAAAAAAACTCAGTCATAAAATAAACTAAAATAACTCAAAACATAATTTATTTATAAATTATATATTTTTTTTTGGTTGTAATTTATATATTTATTTATAATTATATTATCTTAGGAAGATCAAAATTCAAGATAATTAAGACAACGCATGAAAAAACAAAACTATGATAAAATAATTCACAAGCGAACGGTTAGAGAATGACCTCAATCCAAATTAAATCAATAAGAAGCCTCCTGAATATAATTACAAAAACCAAAAGTTTTAGAAGTATAATCTTGAACTAATCGTAATTGCAAATTTATATATGTCTTAAGATTAACAAATCTTCCCATTGATTGTTCATATATATTCAAAACTTGTAGGACCTCTAAAGACATTAAGCAACATTTTTACATAATAGATCTCACTGGTCACACTTGATGTGTAAATAATACGACCAATTGAAAATCCATAATGTCGTGGTTTCCGTTAAAACGATTGTGAAACTCATTCAAACTTAGTTAATAATCAACATATTTGAGACTCTTAGCCGCTTGCTAGTTAATCATTAATCAATGAACTTAGTAACATCAATATTTTCTTCATTGAGTAATGGAAAGAAATCACATCAATACTAATATTTCAATAACTTATTGGAAAACCAAGAGGTCCTCATGCCATTTCACATGTACATGCTATCTTAATCAACATTACATAAAATTAAATATTTTAATCAAGAAACAAATAATGTAATCAATTAAATTTGTTGTTGTAAGAAAAAACACAATTGGTTATTTACAAGACACCGTACCCTAATGAAGGATTTATAAACCCAAATCGAAAAATGTAAATTTTGCTTCCTTTTTTTTTGTATTTTTTCTTATTAATTCAGATGATAATATTGTTTCCTTGTTTTAAATTTATAAAGCTAAACCAAATAATATACAATGTGCTTCCGTCGAAAGTGTAGCAACTACTTATCATCATGACATCCATAATCGTCTTCGATTATGAAATCAAAGAAAAGCAAATGTGATATTAACTGACATAGCGGAAACTGGATCGATGCAAGGTTATTTCATTTAGTTTGAGAATACCTGGATAAACAAATTTTTCTTGAATTCATTGAGATCTATATCTATATATCTAACTGAAACAAGGATTGAGAATACTCTTCTCAATGCTTAATTACCAAAAACTCTTTAAAAATTACTAATAATCAGTAACAATTTAATAATACAATAAACCAAAAGAATCTATTTATTAAACAAACCATTAAACTCTATAATCTATTTATTTTTAAAAAATATAATCATAACTAGAATAAGATGATAACTAATATATCTTTATAATATAGAAGGGTTACCATTCTCAACTAGCTACGAGAAGCTGAC
>OVAF01002615.1:0-15086 GCA_900406245.1 Odontarrhena argentea | reverse complement strand
TTAGACACTGTAGAGGCATTTATAAACATTCACAGCCACTTTCTAATTTACTTGTTCATTGATACGACAGTTTTTTAAAAAGCTACAAAAACGTTTTTATTATTTTGCAGCCAAAATTCCCTACAAGCCGCAACCAACTAAAAAAAAGTCTACATCCAAAGTTAGGGCAGAGAAAAATACCCAGAACCGAAGAATCGAACTGAACCCAAACCGAAACCAACTAAATACCCGAATGGGTCCTAAAGTCATATACCCTAAGAACCGGAACATAATCTGAACCGAACCGAGAACCGAATGGGTGCCCGAAATATCCGGAATACAATTATATATTAAAAATATTAACTATATATAAAGATTTTATACCCACTTATCTATAATTACAATTATAAATCCGATAATAGAAATTTATTTTGGTATATCCAAAATAACCAAAATATCAAAAAGTTAATATGTATATTTAAAAAAATTAATTAAATTATATTTAAATTTAACAAAAAATTATAAAAATTATGATCTTTTGGATACCCGGAACCAAACCAAACCCGGAGAGAACCGACCCGAATCCGAACTGAAAATTAGAAATACCAGATTGGGTCTTAAATCTCTAGAACCAAAAACCCGAAACCCGAATGGAACCGACCCAAACCCGACCCGAATACCCATACGCCCACCCCCTTGCCACAGTCCTTACCGTCATTACGTTATAAAGATGTCAATTTTTAATTTTATAATCTCATCCACGCAACGCGTGGACTTTCCCTAGTATGTTATATGGTAATGTATGCTCTCTCTTTTTTTTCTTTTTTTTTTTAAAGGAAGATATTTTGGTTAAAACCCCACATTAAATTCATTTTACACATTAAAGTCTCTCAAAACTTAAACACTGTTTATTCCAACTATATTCCAAAGAGAATATTATAAGTGGGATTCTAACTTTCTACAATATTGGAAGAGAACGTGAACAAACAAACAAATAATCAAACCCACCATAAATCAGTAGATATCTCCAAGTTGGCCAAATATTAATATTTCTTTTTGACATTTTTCCAAAACCATGTATGATCTCTGTTTACAACACTTTTTGTTGTTTGAGATATTTTCGTGTAATGTTAAAAGTGAACTTATAATGTGCTTTTGATCCCATAGCATTAACTAATGGCATGTTCAGTTTGTACTTCTTTTGCTCACCATTACCCAATTAAACTATTTCCTCTCATCATCCTACCCACAAACGCACATGAAAATTTGTCCAAATTAACAAGTAGATAAACTTAAAATTTGTATTTTGTAACAAACCACAAAATTTCAAAATTTCTATTAGTAATTTTTTCTATTCAAACGTCATATTCGGGAATACCGGCCCAAGGTTAAATGATGTCCAAAACATATAAACTTTTTGATGCCCTTTAATACATACTAAACATAATTCAAAACCACGAACTCAGGCTTACCACTATACTAAAAGAACATTGTTGTATTCGATGCCCCAAATTTCTATATATAATCGGATGTCTAAAACACTTGCTTCATTTGCGATCTGGTTCTGTCTGATATCAAATTCTCTCATCTGCATTATGTAGAAATTATACTAATAGACTAGCCTATTATTGCCTAAATTATTAAATGTTACAAAAGAATTATTTTATCTAAACTTAGAGGGTAGTGTAATTAATCTGTCTATGTAAGTATTGTATTTAATTTCGTTAACAATTCCGGTAACCCGCTAAATGCTAGAAAATTACAATTTAGCTAAGTATAATAGAGTCATCAATAAGATGATTTACGTGTACGCAAGATCTTAAAATCTACTGTGTGTACAGAGCAAACTAAGGTTTGTTCCTCCTTTGATTAAAGTTGATAAAATGATAACAAATCATTTCAAAACCAATTACTTTGGGAAATGTCTTAATCTCAATACACCCAAACACTCTTTCGGACAGTTGACTTTGGTTTCTTTTATTATATATTTTTTATTCTTTCCCTCTAACGAACACCCTATCAGAGTAAGTGTCACATTTTAAAAAAATTAGGATTTGAAATATATTAATTTTTTATAAACTAACAAATGCGTGATTTATTTATATTTATGAAAGAGTATAATGCCGTAAATATCGTCACAGCTCCACTAGTTTTGATTGGTCTCTCCACTGTGTTACCACCACCCACCACTCACATATCCAATGTTTACGGTTCTGCTTACCAAAATAACATAATGTTCCTTTATATTAAAAATAAATATGTTTCTTGATAACGACTGATTACTATATATATGTCATTTAATCTGTTGGGTTAATCAAGTCATACTCAAATTACATACTTTATTTATTTATTTGACGTGGGTTAACTTCACTCGTTGGTTTCTATTTCCAAATTGACTGAAATTGACTTTTGATGATTCTCTCTTCACCTTCCATGCAAAATACCAAATAAATTGACTAACTAAAATTTATACGGCGTGTGATTTGGTTATGTTACTTTTATTCTAAAAAGTCCAAAAAGTTTACTTGATTCTTGTCTCTCTCTCATTGGTCCATTATTTTTAAATTATATAATCATTCAATAAATAGGTTTTCACCAATAATATCTCTTTCTCACCCTGTGATGGCACAACCCAGAGAACACGTTTTCAATTTTTCATACGTAAAAAATATAGTAAAATATAACTACGACAAGAATCAAGAGACACAAAAGGGTAAATTTTATAATGGAACAAAATGTTCATTAATTCATGGTAAAATATACATGTATATACAAACACATACACATATATATAAACATAAACTCATGTTTAATATAATATAATCTATATACTTCTCTCATTATGATCAACAATAATAAAAAGTGAAAGAATAACAGAAACCAGCTGAGCTCGTAAACGGCTACCCTACAGCCCAAAAGCTACAAACTGGTCCCTCAAAATCTTTCAGATTTCTAGATTGACCCCAAAAAAAAGGGAACTAGCAACCGCACCCCAAACCGAAGGAAAAAAAACAGAGCAAAATTAAAAACAACCAAAGAGGAGATGATTCCGGGGACGTATATGCAGAGCATCCCACTGGTAAATCTCTCACTTCTTCTTCTTCTTCTTCTTCTTCTTCTTCATCACCATGTATACGTAAAACCTTGTGTTTGTGTATATACACCTCATACTCATAGTTGCTTGGCCAAGTCATTAGCTCCAATGAATGTACCGTGAAATCCATAAGGAACCCTTGATGGAAGTTTCACCGTTGCTTCGATCTCTAAGCTAACGGCGTTAACTATTTGTAACTCCGATTTCCACGTCTTTTCATCGTGCACAAAACAGAGGATGTGTCCTTCGTCTTCTCCTCCGTTGGTTTCGTCTCCGGGAAGAAACAAAGGCTCTCCACCGTAACGATTCTCACCGTAGAGATGTTTCTTGACCTCACCGGTCGAAAGATCGACTTTAGCGAATCCGGACACTTTAGGCCACGGCTCGGCTAAAGCCAAGTACGCGTACTTAGTTTTACGTCCGAGCATGTTTCTGTTTACCATCCCTGCTTCGAGGTTGACCTGCTCGTCGTCCGAGATGATCGGGCGACGAGTGGAGACACCTGTTTTGAGGTTAAGACGGATTTCGGACAGAACACTCTTGAGATTCTCATCGGACTCGTTGAAAATAGAGTCAGGTGGAGTCATACAAGAACCGATCACAACGACTTCATCAGTCTCTGGCTCTTCCCATGCGTTCCAAAGATGGAAACAGAAACAATCCGGAGCTTCAATCCACTTGATCTGCGACGAATCTTCGGCGTATTTGTCCAAGATACCGAATCTTGAAACCTTTTCCTTGTCGTAAACCACTGGTGAGCCACCACGGATCATCTCCGGTAGCTTGAAAACCACTTGCTGGTCCGGTATAACCACGAATTTCTCGGTTATTGCGAAGTCGTGCATCATCGTTGGCTGATCAAGCTGGATCTCTACGTCAGGTGATTTAGTGCCGTCCGGTGAAAATCGGAAGTACTTCAAGTAAGGCTTCGAAACGACGTCGTAGCTTAAAGCGAAAAGCTCGCCGGATTCCGGGTCGACTTTCGGGTGGGCGATCATTGTGGACTCCAATTGTCCGTCGAAATTAAACCGGCCAACGGTTTTCAAGTCTCCGTTGGGAGTGATCCTGACTTGGTATGGTAAATCATCCTCCGACATAGCTAATAACCGGCCGTTGAAATAAACCAATCCGGCGTTAGCGACTCCGGTTCCGTGAGCCGGGTCGACTAAACCGGCTGCAGCTCTTGCGTAGAACAACATAAGCCGAGCAATACCGGTGTGACCGTGAAGCTCGCCGATGGCTTTAGGAAAAACCGGTTTACCCAATTCACGCTCCTGAACAAACCGGTTAGTCTGAGTAAACCGGCAAGCGTAGCTAGCAGAACCGTCTTCGAATTTCACGGCGTGAACCATCCCGTCTCCGTCGAAGAAGTGGTGACCAGTGACCGGTTCGTGAAGAGGGTTAGCTCCGTTTCGAACATACACTCCTTTAATCGACTCGGGTATTTTCCCGACCACCGGAAGATTACGCCGGACGGGCTGTTCATTCACCGGAGCAAAGTTTCCGGCGATCTGAACACTAGGATCAGCCGTTTTAGGAAGCGGATGGTTCCTCTCGTGACTGACGAGAAACCCCTCCGCCGCGTCTAAAGCTGCCGCCGCCACTTTCTGAAACAGATTCATCTGTTTAGTGTCGCAATCTTTGGACTTGGGGTTAACAACAATGGCGGGAGAGTTCGTGGATTGCTTAGGGAAATGAAGAGCAGGAGGAGTGTGAAGAGCTGAAGAAACATTGAGCTTTCGTTGGACACGACTCGTCATGGGTAACGAGCTACTATAGCTCAAGTCGGAGGTTTGAGAATGAGGGTTGCTGCCACCAACCCATCTCCGAGTAACCGCAGCTGTTGTAGTAAAAGAAGCCATTTTTTTATTTGTCTTCGGTCAGTGTGTAAAAGTGAGAGTTTGTATTTGAGATTATTTTGTAAAAGGCTCTGTTTTGGTTGTTTGTTTAAAAGTTTGGAGAACAGAAGAGAAGAGAGAGTTGGTTTGAGAGCGATCAAGTGTGGAGGGTCTCTTATATAAACCGGGAGCTGGGTGTAAGAGGAATGGTGGGGTCCATCTGGGTGGCCACGTGTTGAATCAGTGACAGAGAGGGGAATGGTAGTGAGTGGGGGTGTTAATGTTACGAAGGGAAAGGGTAGTTCCGGAAAAAAAAAAAAACAGAGTGAATATGTTTTATGGTTCAAAGTTGAGACCTTTCACACATGTGTAGACAAATGCATCTATTTCAATCTTTAACTCTCTCTTGTCCTTTTTTGTGGCTTCTTCTGTTTCTATGTTTGTTAACAAGACCTACCAATCTCTTGCAACTTGAAGATATCTGTCGTGAGTGCTAATCTCTAATCTAATACTAGAATTGGGGTTGTAAGCATTGCAATGGATGTGTCCGATTGGTAATTTTGTATTCCTACCGCCCTGCCATATAGGGTATATCATTATCATAATTATTACTCACAAAAACAATAATAATTGGTAATGTGACTAACAGTTATTAGCTCAACGGGTAAAATATATCAGACAACGTTTAAAAGTCGTTGGTTCGAACGGCTCTTAGAACGTGACCATAAACCATGCTTGGACATGCATAGACCTATATCCAGAATCTCATGAAACTTTTTTTTTTTTTTTTTTTTGTATATGGGATAATAAAAATGATATTTTGATTTACTAACAAAGATATTTTATATACATTCAAGTGTCAATATGTAGTTTCATTAATTACAAATATCAACTTGGCTTATGTTGTGGCTTAAGAGCTACTTATTATTTGAGAAGTCCAACTTGGCCTGTTCATCTCCACATGAAAGTAGCTATTATGTGTTCCTAATTATATGATATGGTCTAGTAGTGTTAACAATAAAAGCCAAGAGTGATACAAGTGTTGGGAATATCTTTTGGCTTGTCCGTATAATTGATCTTAAATTAAACAATTGAAATCTACAACTGTATTTGCTTGTTGGTTTATACGTTTCTCAAGTTGCTTCTCTCCAACAAGGGGAGGTTCTATTTTACGAAGCTCATAAGATTCTGGTATGTGTTCCAACAATTTATATTTTTGTATGTATTCCAACATTTCTCATGCATTATATTTTGTATGTGTTACAACAACTATTATGGTAATCCAATCATTTATTTTTGACCAAATCAATACTGTTTAGTTGCATATTGTTTTCGTTAAGAATTCTGAAAACGATCACTTTTATGATATAGATACTTTATTTAAATCTTAGGAGGTTACTAACATATATATGAGATAGCACAAAAAACATAAATATCATTGTAGCGAATCAAAATGGTTGCTCGAATAAAGTAGCATAAACCATTTCATATTAGCTAGCGCAAGTCTTATACTTTTGATAACCAATAATAACTAGTTAATATTGAGATTTTTAAGCTCATCCAAATTCAAATTCTCTATTAGTACAATATTGTTCACTTTGAACCAAGTGACCAAACCCGCACGATTTTTCTTATTGATTTTCTTCCCAAAATATCTCATACTAATATGAGAGTCTCCTAACGCAAATAAATCATGCAAATATCCTTGTTTCTTGCTCCATATTCCCAAATAGAACAAAACTATTGACCATGCACTACTTAATGTCTCCCTCAATTCTCAATTATCCTGAAAACAAGTAACTTACAGAAATGAACAAAATCGTTAAGAGAACACTAATACCCTACGTACGCAAATTTTCAAAAAGTCGGTGTGTTACATCATCTAACTTGCTCTTTAAGACATTAACTTTGAATTGTCGCTAGTGATAATGTTTTTTTACACTTAGATTTTCGTTGACGAGATCTATAAAGATGTTCGACCACTCCTTTTAAAAATTGGGTCAACAGTATATTCAACAGGGATTCTTACATATATGTTTTGTTCTTTTGTCTTCATCCGACTCTTAACATTTAAATCTACCACAAATACTTCTCAGCAACTAATATATTCATAATCTAAGACCTAGAGTAAGAATTCAAAGTTACTTGTTTAAATGGTACTTGTTTAAACTTACTATTATATTCGAGTCGCGTTAATTATAATTGTGAGTTTACTAGAATAAGAAGAGTCTTGAATATTTAGGTATCATATGTCGACGCATATACCAATTAACGTAAACAAACTTCGAGTATTATTAAACTGAAGAAATTATCTAGAAACTCCGCCTAATAGTTTAATGGAAAAAAAAGAAGCATATTAAAAAATCCAAAGGAAGGATCGATTCACCAAACCAACTTTTTTATATAATGATGATATATATGGCCTCGTGATGTTTGGCATTATAAAATTATCTGTATTTGGACAAATTAGAAAGAAAGAAAAAAAAGATATTAGAAAATTCATGAAAATAACACGTAAAAAGATAAGTAAAAGGACATTTGGGTTTCTATTGTTTCACTAATCTTTGATTGGACCATTGTGTTGTGTCTATTTTTGGTTTTTTTTTTTATTAGAAGAGAAAGGGAATTGGTTTAGTGAAGAGGACACGTTTTAGAGGTAGTCCCGCGTCTTTGCCTCTTAACCGAGTTCTTCCACGTAACACGTGTCGTTTTGATCCTCTTTTCACTTCTTTCTCTCCATTCCATCACGCTTTGCTTTAATTTTTTCTTCTCTTTTTATCCTCTTCCCCTCTTTTCACATCATTTCTTCTTTTTTCTTTTTATTTTTTTCTTTGACATTCAAAATATCTTTTTTTTTCTTTTTGCATATGGTGTATTTTTTTTTTATAAAAAAAAATGAAATAATAAAAGACAAAAAAATATCAAAATCCATAAAATATAAAGCCCAAAAAGAGAGAAAAACCAACTTAAAAACAAAACAAAAACATGTTAGATTTATATCAGGATTTCAACAAAAAAACACAAATACAGAAAAAAAAAAAGTGACAAAAATAACTAAATTATGAACTAGCGATATGATTACAAACATTTTGTTTTATTTCTCTTGAAAATTAATAGTGGAGTATAACTCGATAAATTGTATCCATCTTGATTTTGTTAGGATTGAATAGAGCTACGAGGATACATAATCAAATCAAATCGTCGCTCGAAAATCGACTTACACAGACTTATTTAGAAAACCGAACATATCGATCACCAATTGACCAAGAGAACTTGTCATCCAGATCTAAAAATGTGAATTTCACATCAAAAATAAATACGAATCACTATTAGCAAATGTGACTTTCCACTTCACCAAGACTATTATCAATGATCAGAATTAAACCTTCAATCTTATACAAATGCTAAAGTTTTTACGCTTCCAAGCAGAGCCAATCCTGAGTTTAGAAAGTCGCAAGCAAGGAATAAAAACAGAGAGAAGAGTTTACATAAACAAAAATAAAAAACATAGCATCTACACCACGATCAACTAAATAAACATTATAAAAAAATGGTTGAAAATAATTTTTAATATAATAGACTGCAAACTCACAATTAGTTTGCGTGGTCAACTTCCAAGCAATCATACTTCATCAGTGTCTTCACCTTTCAAGTTAACAGTTGCATGATCTTCTTATGTATGTTCTATTTCTTAAGCTTGTAGTTCAAAGACAATTCGCATTTTCAGGAATAACCTTAAATTTCATGGATGAGAGCAAATTAAACATTAGATATCCCGGATTCTCATTAAATAAAAAAAAATAAAAATGAAAACTTGAATTTATAGTCTAATGTTACTCTAATCGATTGTGGATACATCTACATTTTCATAGTTTTACGTTTGTGTTCTATCCTTGTTCCATAATTAAAGTTTACATACGCTCCATTTGATTAATTTATACGATCGGAACAATACGGTATATAACAAAAGTAAGGTAATGAATTATACTCAAATCCTAGAGAAATGCATGCCACTACTTTAATTAAATAGGTTAGTTATTATCTTAAACCGTCAAAGTTAGGTATAAACTTTTGATTTATCTTCACTTATATATTCTTTTTCTGGCAACCACACATCTATAATTAAGTTCTAATTATCGATTATAATGATGATACACGGTTCCTGGACAACTCGTTTTTGAAGATAATCCTATTGGATTTCACACGGTATTATGTTCAAAGAACAATTGTGAATTGTCCACGCATCCTATATTTATCTAAGACTTTCATTTATACTTAAAGATTGTTTATTCATTAACTGTAACTCACACACATTTATGGGGATGATATTGATATCAACTCATTAGTTTACAAATTTGAATCTAACCTAAATATTACTAAAATATTCATAAATTCATCACAAAATGTATGTGTTTTTTTTTTACATCACATGCATTAATAAGTTCGAATTTAGACCGTGACCAGGGGCGGACCCACCAAGAGGGAAGGTGGGTCACTTGAACCCCCCTAAATTTATAAATATAGGAAATGCATATTTACACACCGAAGTAGGTAGCTGAATTCAGGTAATTGATCAACCCCAACTTGAATTCGAACCCACCTTAAATATATTCAAGGGTCTATCACTGACGGTGATATATTGACAACTCTAGCACAAATTGCTATGATATAAATCATGAACATTAAGACGCGATATATATATTATATTTTTTATAATTTAAATTTTAGAAGAGTATATTTTCTCTCTCTCATTCTTTGATTATAAGTTCATAACTCATTCTTTGTATATTTTAACCATTTTTATTTAGCTCATGTACTACATAAACTTAGACCATCTCCATCAGATATATTGTGGAGTGTGTCTTTACAACTAATTAAAAAATAGATACTTATATTGTATGATAATTTTTTGGAGATTGTGAGATACTTAAGCTTAGAGTGTCTTCAAAAGTCTTCCCTAAGACACTTAATTTTGTTAAAATTTAGGACAACTATGATACTATATGTTACAATTAAATTTATATTAAGACACTTTAGAAAGATGTCTAATAGAGGTGCTCTTTAGTGTTTACCTTTGATAAAATTCAACAGTTCACAAAAAAGGTTGGAATATGTGTATAATTAAAATGAAAAATATAAGAAAATTAACCACGCATAGAAAAAGGTTTTTACCAACCATTTAAAAACATGACTTTGCAATAGAGAATGAATATAATATGTATATATTACAGATGATCACAAAAGGAGTTATGAACCAGTAAAAGCTAGAAATTAACATCTGGGATCCATGCAGATACGTGTGACTGGTTAATATATTTACTATAATTAGAAAGAAGAAAAAAACAGTTAAGTGCTGAGTCGGGGCGGCAAACTATAAATAGCGATTAGCGAAGATGAATAAAGTAGCATCACCAATAGGACATTAACGCGTAAGATAAATTTAAATTTATGTATTCCTCCACTGGGGATCCAATTAGGCATCAGTATCATGTTCCATTATTCATCAATATTATAAATGATCGTTTATAATATTTTACAAATGATCATTAGTTATGTTTGTTCTTAAAATTTAATGATCTTTCTCCACAAGAGTAGATATACGTGTGTGTATATATAATATAACGAGATAGGTTTCACTACCCCATCCTACACCATAAAAGTCATTTAAAACTAATTATGTAGGCTCAACTAAAAATATTAAGTCTTAAGTGGGATTTTTTGTCTGGTTTGATTAGAGTCATGGATGACTCAATTAAAGTCCCCCAGGAAAAGTGGAGAAGTAAATTAAATAAAAATAGAAATAATATAAGCATATAATAAAAATAAAATAACGGTTGATTCGATCATCCTATTGATCTTATATTTTTTTATATATAATTTCAATCATGCTTGTGATCCTAACCATACCTTTTTTCAGTTTTATAATCTATTAGAAAAAGTTACAAACAACAAATATATGTATATCATAAGTTATCGCCACGTCAGTTTTATCGACACCTCATTCATAATCCGAGTGTATAATATTAATATCTCTTTAATATTTTTGTGCAGTACACGATGCGTATACATACATGTGTAGGGTATAAATCTTACGTATGTATGTATACATAACAAGATTTCGGGAAATGTAGCGAAGATGTTGTGTTTAACGGACGAACTCGTGGCTCACGAGACACCTCATCGATAATTGTATGGTGTGATATAATAGTAGTATTAGATTTACTTATAACTAACCATATATAATATTATAGAAATTGAGATTTTCTAGTTTGGTTCTTGTTTGGCCAGAAGATTTTTTTTTTTTTTTTTTTAGCTGGTTTGGTCCGAAGATAAAAAAATGTCTTTTGATGGATAAAATGTGGTATACTTTTGGTATGAAATTCATTTGTGTCCATTGGTAAAACCATTTAACTTTGTGACGGTAACATATCGGTTTGTATTAATACCATTATTAATTTATTTTAAAGTCTTTACGGCTTTCAAAGTTTAATTATTCGCCAATCGCGTACCAACAAACAATTGTAATATATCCGTGATGTCATTAATCTTTTTTTAACGTGCGAATTGAGAAGAAAAGGGACGTTATATGCTCTAGATTATTTTAAAAACATGAAGTTGGATCAATTATACAACACTTGAACTGAAATCTGAATACTGAAAACAAATAGCAAGTGTAACTTTATAATATATAAAATATACAATATGATTCAAAGTATATAGATGAAAGACAGAAATCTTATCCTGCTTTAGAATGGAATATTGTCAGAACCCTAATTGATTAGACGTGGTTCCATGGTTTCTATTTTCTGGTGGGTCAAAGGTCGACTCGTTCACGTCACATGTCACATTAATAATTGGGTGTGCTCTCCTCCAATTATATATCCGATCTACCATTTCTGCGTATAATTGGGCTATTCTGTAACACTTCTAATCAGACGCTACGTGGCACTTGTAAGACTCTATTATCTATGCCAAAATTAGGAACAAAAAGAATCCATAATATAACAATTAAGTTTATAATCTAATATAGATTCTTATTCTTATGTGTATATAGGGTCTTCATAATATCATAAAAAAATAATTTTTTGAAAACATTATGCACATTTATCAGAACTTTGCGCATGTTTAACTGAAAAAAAATTCTTTTCAAAATATGTAGATGAAAGTATGGAAACAACAGGTGGTGGTCTAATGATTCTCGCATGAGATAATTACATTGTGGATCCATATATACTTGAAATCAATTTTTAAAAATTATCTAGTTTCTTCCATTTGGCCATTCGAAAATGATATCATGCTTTACATCAACCGAAAAATTTGGTCAGTAGAGATTAGTGGGGTGTTCAAATCCTCATGACACAGTGATTTACAAAAAAAATATAAAAAATGTATAGGTTGGTTATTTCTAAATGTTTTGGAGGTCACCTGTCCTTCAACTTATCGAATCAAAATTTAATATTTTATTCTTGGAACATGTGACTCATTTTTAACTTGTAATTGCTTACAAAATACCATATTATCACTTTTCAACTTCATCATTAACATTGTAGGTTAAAACAACAATTTAATTTAAGTTTTAAATTTCTAAAAATGTATCCTTTTCACGTATATATGGTTCTATACGTTCTTGGCAATCATTCTTTTGTGATAACACTGATAATTAGGTATACATTGAATTTCATGTATGTTATTTCCACATAAAGTGGTAAGAGAATAATGTACAATTTTAAAGTGTAAACTAAAACAAACTTCTGTATAATCAAAAATTCGTTACATTTATCTTTCTTTTTTTTGTTAATGAGAAATATGGCCAAGTGCAACATAATACAATTGCGGGTCAAAGAGTCAAAGTTTATATTTGCTTACGAACACGTGGAAACTTAATATTGGAGGGCATCAATCCGACAAAAGATTTCATCTCCATGTGTTGCGCACGCACATGTCAGATGTCATGCAGTTTCTGTTTAATTTTGTTTGTCATTCTTTTTATTTTGTATATTTTCCTTCAAAATGCTACAAATTTCTCGTTGAAACTACAAAGTAGAGACATGGTATAAAAATGGGGTATTAGCAAAAATAACTAACCAAAAAAAAAACTATATTTATGAGTGATTTTATTTTATTTTTTGAACAATTTAGTTACGTGTCAAATTCCGTATACAAATGCCTGTAAGTCTTGTTTGGCCCAAAATAATGCATATCTAGTGTGTACATATAATATTTTAAAATAAAAGATATATTATCATGGGGTGTTTATGTATACATCATATTATAAGTGCGTGTACGCGTATAATTACAGAATTAATGTCTTAAGTATTATTATTATTATTTTTAAGAATATTCATAATGGTTTAAATGGACAGGTGTTGACTCGTGTTTTGCTTAAATTGCTCCTTTTTTTCATGTTTCATGGATGCTGATGCAAAACGCGTATACATATGTGTGTGTATCCAGACTTTGAGTAACGTATCACACACATTATTAGCACAGTTGAAAGTTGGTCTTCAGATTGATTATTTGTTTTCTTTCTTTTACCTGTCCCTTTTCAGTCACGTGCATTATTTATTCCTATGGAAAATTATTGACAGCTCCTTGGTCGAGAAGATTTATGAAATGCAACTTTTGTCATTTCAGCACTCGGATGTTGTAGCCGATGATATACATTTGCCAGATCATTTATGATACAATCTTACAAGTTTGGTTAGAAGATTAAAATTTCCTTAAAAGCTAGTACCAAAACATGAGTTTGCATGGTTTTTGTTTGTTAAATTGCATATCGCCTTCCAAAAATNTTGTTTTTTTTTTTTTTTTTTTTTTTTTGAAACTGATTCTCATGTGTAATGATGCTTCTCGAGTCTTTGTTAATATGTGTTGTTTATTGTCATCTCAAACTAGGAACACAATTTCTATACCAACAAATGGTGATATTTGAAAACAACCATCTTCTTTGCTCGGTTGATATTTTCTTTTTATTCGTTAAATTTGCAAAACATGATTACAATGCACATCTGCTTATGAAAACATCTCATCCCTAATCTAAATGAAACAAATATGTACCATTACAATTTTGTTACTATACCATCATTTGTTAAAATACATATCGTTCGTATTTGATTTAATCTTAAAATATTATCAGTTGTGATCCATCGTTTAGAGCCTCTTCCAACATCTCTAAAATTCGAAGATGTCGTTTTCTTGGATGTAAACGTTGTCTGTAGTGTTTACAATGTTATAGCCAATCCTCGGTGACAACTGCTTTAAGAATCATTGATTCCCAATTTAAAACCAATATTGATGGTGAGTATTGGAGTGATCCATATATCATATATGCTAGTAAAAATCTCCAAATTATTGATGTGTGATAATTTGACATTTTAGTCTCATAAACTAGATTCTAAAATTACACACGTTCCATGTATATATTCATGACAAAGACGTATGACCTTGTTTATTATCTCTATATTCAAAATATATACAAGTTTGAACTTACTTCAAATGTGACTTCTCTTTTGACAAATCCATTGAAGTTACTCTAACATAGTGGACTCGGATGAAATTTAGCTTTTCCACCATGTTACTGTGAAAAACATATTATTCCTGGCCAAATATTATAATCTAAAATTTGAAAATACATAATCTACAAAGCACTAAATAAAAATGCAAGGCCAGCGCATTTTGAACAAGAAAAAAAAACAATTATGGATATACATTGTCCAAGAGTTGGGTATATTCTAAATGGATAAGAATTTATTTGGCAAAAAATATTTTTAATAAAATGTTATTGTTTGGCGGGGGCTATTCCCATGTTATTGGACAATATAGAGATAAAAAGGCTGCATAAAATACAGGTCCTCCACTCTAAAAATTAAGCAAAAAAATAGAAAAAGATAATAAATAATAAAAATGAAACAACCGTGGGTTTATGGTAAAGGGCCCACATAAGTGTTCTGCGTGTGGGACCCAACTAAAGTTCCTCTTGACTTTTTGTTAGCCTTGCGCCGACCGGCCAATCAGCGTTCAGATACACACTTTCTTCACAAATAAAGTTTTTCATCATATGCTAAATTAGTTAGATGAATATTGTTTGAGAAAAATTGATGAGAAAAAGAAATTGTTTGTTTTGAACATTACATTAAATTCACACATACATATATATATATATATATATATATATA
>OVAF01002614.1:0-15089 GCA_900406245.1 Odontarrhena argentea | reverse complement strand
TTACAATACAAATTTTATATAATTTCTACAGCTCATGAATATTTAGTCAAATATTACCATGATTGTTTATCAATATTACGTATGTCCATTTTACAATTTCATCGTGGACTTTCCCTAGTAGTTAATACGTTATATACCACATATATGTCATGATGCAGGATAGATAACTTGGTACAATTATTTGAATATGATTTGATAGATTGACTATAATGACGATATTAGTATGATGGTAGTTGCAATAGGTTCAGAATAAAAGTTTTAGTTTTCCTACAAAACCAAATGTATCACAATTGCCCTTTATGTGCCATGCCCACACCTCACAAACTCCAATACCAGTTATCAAGTCAATGTTGTGAATCAAGAAAACACAAAGAAAATAAGCAACATTTTATCCAGTTATGGTGAATTACTAGCAAATATGAACAGAAGATGGTAAAAAGAATAATCTGAGAAAACAAATTTTCTGTCCCTAACCATTCCTATTCTTATTGCTGTTGATGATGATCCTTCTCTTCTGAAATCCCATCTGAGCTTTACTCCTCAACCGGCAGCTCTCTATTGTTTCCGTTGCTGCTACACGGATTCTTGAAGAGCGGATTGGCTTCAAGTTCAGATAATTTCCGTTTTGAGTCGTTCATCAACATCTCCACCACTTCAGACATTGTTGGTCTCTTCTCTGGCTCTGACTGAGCACACATTAGCCCCACCATGACTACTTTCTTCACCTTCTCTTCCACGTGATCCTCGCCCAGCCTCTGATCCACAATTTCACCAAACTTTCTTTCGTAAACAAGTGGTAAAACCCACTCGGTTATACCTCGCTTTGTTGTCGCGTTTACCCTCTCGACTGGTCTCTTACCGCTAACCAGTTCCAGCAATAGGATACCGAAGCTGTAAACATCGCCCGTTTCTGATTCTTTTCCTGATGCAACACATTCAGGTGACAGATACGCAAGATTGCTCTTGGCTTTTGCGGCTGCATCTTCCGCACCAGCTGGCATCAGTTTATCATATCCAAAATCCGTAACCCGAGCTTCAAATTCAGAATCTAGCAACACATTGCTAGCTCTCACATCTCCATGGATGATATGCGGGGTGGCATGATGGTGTAGGTAGCTACACAAAAACAAAAAAAGTCAGAAACTATAAAAGATTCAAATTATCATGAACGGTTTAAGATTCTGGAAACTCACGCAATGGCTTGAGCAGAGCTTATAGCAATCTTCATCCGCTTGGTCCAATCAAGAAGACACTCAGCTGATTGCTGGCCATGAAGATGCGAGACTAAGCTCAAATTCGGCATGTACTCATATACAAGAAGGCGTTCTTGTCCTTCTGCACAGTAGCCAAGGACACTTAATAAATTCTTGTGACGAATACGAGAAAGAGTCTCGACCTCCGCAGCAAAATCTGTCTCTTCTCTGTTACTCCATGCCTTCAATCTCTTCACTGCAATCTGTTACAAGAAAAATTATCAAACGAAGACAAAACATTGTAGCAAAATACTCCCTCACAAGATCAAATTCTAACAAGAAGCAAAAAAAAAGTTTAAGTTAAAAGAGAAAAGAGATGATGATATTACTTGTGAACCATCCCAAAGCTGACCCCAATACACACTCCCGAGTCGACCTTCACCGAGTTTATTATCGTAATTGAAACTGTTTGTAGCCGCATGAAGTTCCTTCAATGAAAATATCCTCCATGGTGATGGCTCTGTCTTCTCTTTCTTTTTCCTGTGTAATCATGACATCAAACCCATTTTCAGATCATTCACCAACAAACTATGAAACAGAATAATGAATCAATCATCCCTTACAAAACATCTATACATAAACTTGGAAAATAGTGATAATCATAATCAAACCATTTCTCAACAAAACAGAACAAAAACTGATATGAAATTTTAAAACCCTAACCATAATCAATATAAACAAAGATCAGAATTTTAAAGCAATCTAACAAAATCCCTAAAACTAAAGAAGGCAGTCATCGAGTGAATGAATCAAAACACATACCCAATAAATCCTTTTCCACTACAACAGCTGCTGAAAAGTTGCATATTTCTTCGAACAAACACGCAAAAAATCTGAATTTTCAATCTTTCTTCTTCTGTCTCTCTGAAGGTTCTTCCTCGGAGAAAAAAAGGACAAAACAGAAAGTAACGCTTTTGTTTTTTTGTGAGGGGATTAGGAGTCTGAGTAAACTCTAATTTTCGTTTAGATTAGAGATTGATGAACAGAAAGATAGAGATAGAGATAAAGAGAGAGAGAGAGAATATATGAATATTTATTTTGTTGATTTCTTGATTTTGTGCACGCTTTACTCTTTTTTTTTCTCTTCTGTCCGAAAAAAAAGTAAAGAACTTTTTAAAAACTATAAACAAAAATTAAAAGCTGATACGTAAATAAATAAATCAAAACTTTACCAAAAGAAGTAATAAAAGTTTGAATGTTCCCATCCATTGTATAAATTTTAATATATACCGCGTAAATTCAACCATCGGCATTTAGTGTGTTAGCGTGTCACGAAAGAAAGAAAGAAAGACTTTCAAAAGAGTTCACCACGTAAAATTTTGAATGTTAGTATATATTGTATAGAATTGTATATTTTGATAGAATACACGTAAATTAAGTTATCGGTGTTCAATGTACTAAGGTATTTTATAAAAAAATATTTTAAAGAGTTTACACCTAAAATTTTAACCGCTAGTGTTTATCCAATATAAATCTATATTAGAAATAATACTACATAAATACAATTATCGGTGTTAAGTAAGTTAGCGTGTTTTGGAAGGAAATGGTTTTGAAAGAATTTACGCGAATTTTATTAATTTTTTTTTCTAAACTTTAATTCTCCGGTAAAAATAAAAGGTACTTACATTTTTTTTCAATACAGAAATTTAATATTAGATATTTATTCAATCGATTTTAAATTTATAAAATTAAATTTATGATTTCAATATTCTTATTTTGATGTTAATTTTATCTCTCTTTTGAGAGAGTTAATTAAAATTAGAAATTGGTCCTTTTTTTTGGTAATTCATTAAACCAGAAGTAATTGAAAATATTTCTCAAATATCAATTCTACTTTTAAAACATTTTGCTTTTTAAAATTAAAAAATGTTGGTTAATTGGTTTGGTGAATCTTTAGAAAAACTTCGAAGTTGATGTCAATGTTGATGGCCGGCTGATGATGAGTCACGACAACTCATCGAAACCTTTTTATTCGATGTTTCGAATATTAAACAAATCAAGAAACAGAAGGATAATGATTCTGCGATCTTCTTCTTAAAAATTAATAAAGAAAAATAAAAAAGTATTTTTGTTTTCGTGACGTCAAACAAAATCAATCAAAATGTTCATAGCTGTACTGTGTAGTGTTATTACAGCCATTTTGAATTAAAGGGATACATAACAATATCAAATGGCTGAATAATCAGCGTGATCAGAAAGGAATGTTTGCTTTCACAGATAGTCTCTCATCATGACATTCTATTTTGAGGTGATGCTTGTCTAACATGGGGCTTAGGGAATCATGTGCTTAGTTAATTTCAATCTTTATAATATTTTTGTAAATAAAATCTCTATCCTCTAGTTAAGAAATAAAGGATCGAATAAAAGAAGTGAGCTAATAAACAGTTCACATGAAGACATAACATCTGAAACAGTAACCAATGTTAGTGGATTTGCTTTTGGCCATTGATAGTTATTAAGTTGTGTTTGGGAAACGTTTTGGTCATTTTATTAAGATGAGAGAACATAATAGTTTATTATTGTGAGCTTAAATTTTCTTCAAGCTACATTTCTTTTCTTTTCTTGGCTAGAATTTTCATGTAATTGAAAAGAGATTACAGTCCATTAAGTAATTCAAAAGTGAAGTTTAATAAGAATATTGTTTATTTTATATCTTTCAAAAACGTTCTAACTTATCTCAATTAAAATTTTTGATTTTATCACTCTGATCTTTTTGGCCGACGTCCGACTTTCTAACCGGTGTCGTGCGGTTGTATATAGGTTCTCTTGTCATTTTTGTTTTGTTTTTATTTCTGATTCGATTAGACTTTTGTCACCGACTCTGTTCGGTTCTTTCCCCGATTTATTTCAATTTCTTTTTGTTGTTCTTTAGGTTTATTCGGTGCAACGGATTATGTCAAATTTCGGTAATCTTATTTAGATATCTTTGATTTTTCGCTTACGCTTATTTCTTCTAGCTTGAGAGAGTATTCCCTTCTTATTGAAAAGTTATTGAATGCAATTTCAAATTTTCTAGGTAAAGTTTCTATTGTGTCTGAAAAAATTTTACGGATGATTTTGAATCAGATTATAACACTTTTAGGATTTCCAGTCGAGTTTGATAGGGTTCTAAGGTTTTCTGATATGATATTCCGCGGATAACCAAAGTTGATAATCAGTTGTTCAAAATTGCAGCTTTATGGAAGCGATGATGAAAAACTATGATGTAGATGATCCATGCAGGTTACGATTAACGACTAACGAACACAAATAATGACGACTTTATTTTTTGAAAGAGAGGAAACGGAGTATTAATCTCAACTGGGCCACTCTACTAAACTGTACTTAAAAAGCCCAATACCAATATCATATAAAGCATATAATTAATAAGCATTTGACCCAAATTAAATTAGCCAGAAATATTTGTGTGAATTTACAGATTATAAAACATAATTTCTTCACATAAAAAAAAATTTACACCATCCTTAATTCCTGATCATAAATCTATTTAGGGAAGGGCGGAGTTTGTGCATGGAGCCGTGTTAAGCAATACAATACCGATTTTCTATGGACTAGTATTACAAAAAATAGAAGAATACATGTTTCTACATTTATATATTTCTTACCATTCACACGTGATTTACATATCCAAAATGTAAAAGACAACCACAAAAGGTCAACAAACATTATCTTGGTTGAAAATAAATATATTAAAAAGGTAATTTAATTTATCCTTTATAATTAGGAAACTAATTTTCACATCTTATTCAACATTCTTCTTTTATAATTCAAATCTTATTTTAATCTTTACCAAACTCTTTCCACATGACTTTTTTTTTTTCGTTCACTTAGTATGTTATGTAACATTTCCAATTATATTCGAAAGTAGATTTGTCTTATTTTATTCAAATACTAAAAAGAAGAATGTACAAACATTATTGTGCTACATGAATATATGATTTCTGCTATGTATATGATTTCTGCTACGTGAATAAATTACTGACATCAATTGAATATTTTAATCATCAATGAATTTTTTATATTAATTTCATAAATAACGGTTAGGTGATATGCGTAAATGGTAAAATATCGAGGCAGTAAAGTCTGCACAAGAAGAGAAACAAACCAATTATCATAAGATACTCTAGTTAAATGCTTCATTTGAAAAATAAAATAAAAAAAAACAACTAAACGAAAATCGCATTAAATTAGACAGCAGTGATGTACTAGATTCGCAAACAACATAAATACATCAATACTTACGTCATTACAAAACAAAATTAAAAAAATAAATCGTGGTTTTCCATTAAGGGTGGGGTGCGAAGTAGATGAATATTACCCTTCTCAACACTATTTAGTTAGCTTTTAGAGTTAAATTCCTATCTACAAAATACACGCTTCTAATAAAGTACAAACATAGACGCCCAACGACCACACAAAACAAAAAAATAACAAATTAATTAATTAATAAATCCAAAAAAAAAAAAAGGAAACTCCGAAAAAGAGACAGCATCAGAAATTATCGCCATAAATAGCATCCCACGTCTCTCTCCTCTCTCTTCTTCTTCTTCTTCAAAGTCAATTTTTCAACAGAGCTATATTATACAAACTTTCTCTTCTTCTTCTTCTTCTCCACATTTTTCTCGAGTAGCTTCTCTCTCTCTTTCTCTCGGATATTCTCGCACGTGTGCATCTCTTCTGGGGATTTTCAATTTCTCGATCCTCGATTCTCGATTTCTTCTTTTAGATCTGTTTTTTTTTTTGGTGGGAGGGAGGATGTTCAAAACCCTAATTCTCTTTGTGTGTTTCGAGTGTTGAGTATTGTGATCGATCTATCTTCACTATTGGAGAATTATGTCGTCGCTTAGCAGAGAGCTCGTTTTTCTCATACTTCAGTTTCTCGACGAGGAGAAATTCAAAGACACTGTTCACAGGTTCGTCAAATTCGTCGATTGCTCTCTCGTTTTTCTGAAATTGATTTGGTTTTTTGATTACCCTCTTTGTTAATTACTCTCTGGGGATGTGAATTTGGATTTGGTTATTCGCTCATTGTAGTGAAGGATCAATTGGGTTTAATTTGGTTTGAGTGTTTGCTTTATAATTTTAGGTTGGAGAAGGAGTCTGGGTTTTTCTTCAATATGAGGTACTTTGAAGATAGTGTAACAGCTGGTGAATGGGATGATGTAGAGAAGTATCTTTCTGGGTTCACTAAAGTTGATGATAATAGATACTCTATGAAGATATTCTTCGAGATTCGTAAGCAGAAATACCTTGAAGCACTTGACAAGTATGTTTCTTTCTATTTCTCCTGTTTGAGTTTTTAGTGTTTATACATTTCCTTATCTTGTTCCTTGTTTTGTTTTTGTAGGAAAGATCATGCCAAGGCAGTTGACATTCTTGTTAAGGAGTTAAAAGTGTTCTCCACCTTCAACGAAGAGCTTTTTAAGGAGATTACCATGCTTTTAACCTTGACTAACTTCAGGTAGAGTCTTTACTGCTTTTTAACCTTTGTGTTATGTTTTTCTGCTTCTTCGCATTGTTCAGTTTATTACTGGTTTCCTTGACCACTGGATTATTGTAATATATGTTCTTGTGGTTTGATATTTTATTGATAATCCATTTACTTTGGAATGTTCAAGGGAAAACGAGCAGCTTTCCAAGTATGGAGATACTAAGTCTGCAAGAAGTATTATGCTTGGGGAACTTAAAAAACTAATTGAAGCAAATCCTCTCTTCCGGGACAAACTTCAGTTTCCCAGTTTGAAGAATTCAAGATTGAGAACCTTAATAAATCAAAGGTGCGTTTAACATATGGTACAAAGTTTCTCTCCATTTTTGCATTTGGTGGAACAATAAACTGAACATGCTTCTGCGGAAATGTAGTTTGAACTGGCAGCATCAGCTCTGCAAGAATCCTAGGCCTAACCCGGATATAAAAACACTCTTTGTTGACCATACTTGTGGGCATCCAAATGGTGCACATGCTCCTTCCCCTGCAACTAATCATCTGATGGGTTCAGTCCCTAAAGTTGGAGGCTTCCCACCATTAGGTGCTCACGGTGTAAGTTGATTTAAGATTAAGGCTGCGTCTGTTGGATTAGTTTTTAGCTCAGATATTTAACTTCTTTGTCTATATGTTTATCTTTTGGCTCAGCCATTTCAGCCAACACCAGCTCCTCTTACAACATCACTTGCAGGATGGATGCCTAATCCATCTGTGTCACACCCTACTGTTTCTGCTGGGCCTATCGGCTTAGGTGCCCCCAACAGTGCAGGTAATGTTGTCATGACTAATTCTATTTTCTGATTTATTTGAATCGTAGATTTATATAACCTAAAGGGCTAGTCAAGTGATTATTCGGAGTAACATACCCTCTTTTAGATTATTATTAGCTGTGTCATTATCTGTGATTTTCGGACTGCATAAACTGCATGAAGAACTAGAAAAATATATTTAATCGAGTCACATGACTGCACTTTTGGTGGATAGTAGATTGAGAAACATTTGCTCATATGCTGATTTGTTTAATTTCATAATGTTCTCGTTTATGGATAAAAGATAGAGAAGCATAATAATATAATATCAGATAAACTTAAAAAGTCATCTTATGTCTGAACTTTTTAATTGTCATTTTTGTTGCAATCAGAATGGAGAGACCTGTTTGTGTGTATTATTCTGGTGGCCACCTAGATATATCAGCATAACATGTATTCTCTATTTCCTCCTTACAGTGTCTATGCTAAAGCGTCCCAGAAGTCCTTCAACTAATAGCCTAGCCTTGGATTATCAGACGGCAGATTCTGATAGTGTATTGAAGAGACCCAGACCTTTTGGTATTTCAGATGGGGTACAGCTTTTTGAATGGCTGCTTGTTTGTTTATTACCTTTTCTCATCTTTAATATCTTAGAAGTCACTGTTTTCTTAAAATATTTTGCAGGTTAATAATCTTCCAGTCAATGTCTTGCCAGTCACATATCCAGGGCAGAGCCATACTAATGCAACTTATTCTACAGATGACTTACCGAAAAATGTTAGCAGGATTTTAAGCCAGGGATCTGCCATAAAGAGCATGGATTTTCATCCAGTACAGCAAACTATGCTTCTTGGTTGGTTTTCTCCACTGAAGCATGCATCATTGGTTTAATTTATTCGGGTGATAGAAGAGTTATCTGCAAAACTTGTCACAGACCGCGTGTACTTTATCTTCTCAATACAGTCTGTTGACTTTATCTTGCTTTTTTTATGTTGGATTTACATTTGTTTTCTAGTTGGCACAAATGTTGGTGATATTGCAATTTGGGAGGTGGGTAGTAGGGAGAAGCTTGTTTCTAGAAGCTTTAAAGTTTGGGATCTTGCTACTTGTACTGTGAACCTTCAGGTATAGTGTATCTTTAATTGATCTATCGTAATAGTTAAACGATATATTGAGTGGCGTTTTTTGCTCTGTTGACAATACTATAAAGGATGTTCTTGTCATTCTAGTGAGGAACAACTCAAGGTTAATAGCTAGTTATCCGAGATATCTCATAAAATCTTTCATTATTTCCATGCACTTTCTCAAAAGGCATCTTTTCCTTTTTCTGATCATGGTCTGATATCATCCATGTGCATTAGGCTTCACTTGCTAGCGAGTATACTGCAGCAGTAAACAGAGTAGTTTGGAGTCCTGATGGTGGTCTACTGGGTAAGCCATTCTTTGATCTTGTCCCCCCGCCCCCGGGGTTTAGAGCTGATCGTTGCATAACTTCTATGTAATACAAAACTCTTAATGTCTACTATTTATTTCAGGTGTCGCATATTCCAAGCATATAGTGCATATCTATTCATATCATGGCGGCGATGATTTACGGAATCATCAAGAGGTTTTTCTCTTACTCACCACCTTTTAATAGATATGAATATGTGCCAATTACTGTGTTTTTTCCTAGATATCATTCTGCTTATGTTGCTTTGTGATGTTTGTTAATAAGTGTGGATTACATTGGCATGGAAACCGTTAACTGTAACTTTTTTAATTCCCTGGTGTAAAAGTTTTCTTGTCTGTAATGATTCCATTAAGTGGGTTTAATCTGTTTAGGTCCCTATTAGTATTTATCACCGCGCACCTGAGCAGCATACATGGATCGTTTAAATAGCTGAATTCACAGCACTCTTACGTGTTTTTTGTTTGCTTTTTCAGATTGATGCTCATGCTGGTAATGTCAATGATCTTGCTTTCTCCCAGCCGAACCAACAGTTATGTGTGGTTACTTGTGGAGAAGACAAGACAATCAAGGTTTGCATCTTTTCGTATGTTTTCAGTGTTGGAAATTGAGACCATCCTGCTTATATGAACAGCTTCTATACAGGTGTGGGATGCTGTTACTGGAAATAAATTGCATACATTTGAAGGCCATGAGGCACCTGTATATTCCGTGTGCCCACACCAGAAAGAGAATATTCAGGTAATGCACTATACTTAAAGTTTCTCTTGAATTTTATTCTAGGGCATTCCATAAGATGAAATCATCCTTTTCTCAAGTCTCTATTACGGTTCTCTGCTTGACTAGAACTCCTAATTTTATGCCAAGCTTATATATCGATATACAAATGCATGTACAGCATGTGCAACATATTCTTCGTTATTTTAAGCTTGAAATCTTTTTCTTGTGATTCTACATGGTGTTTTCCTCCATATGTGAGTTCAGTTTTTCTTGCTCTACATTTTAGTATGTATGCAAGTTTCACTTTTGCTATTTGTTTGCTCTTGAGATCGTTTTGAGGGGGATATCTTTTTCTTTCTGTCAGTTCATTTTCTCAACTGCTGTTGATGGGAAAATCAAAGCTTGGTTATATGACAACATGGGTTCTAGAGTGGATTATGATGCTCCCGGTCGATCTTGCACAGCAATGGCATATTGTGCTGATGGAACTAGGTAGAATCCTCTGCTATTCTTGTTATGCCATAACTTACCCCTTCTTTTGCTCATGTCGCTTTATATTTTTTGCTTGTTGTAGATTATTCTCTTGTGGTACTAGTAAGGAGGGGGAATCATTCATTGTTGAATGGAATGAAAGTGAGGGAGCTGTGAAGCGGACTTACCTTGGACTGGGAAAACGGTCCGTGGGGGTGGTGCAGTTCGATACCATGAAGAATAAGTTTTTGGTAGCTGGTGATGAATTCCAAATTAAATTTTGGGATATGGATAGTGTTGATCTATTGACCACAACCAATGCAGAAGGAGGATTGCCGGTAACAGTCTATCTTGATTTTTGTTGCTGTTGGTCTAATTGGCCTTTTAAAGAAATAGTTGCTAACTTAATATTATCAGTCTTCCCCTTGTTTAAGGATCAATAAAGAAGGAACTCTGTTGGCTGTCTCAACTACTGAGAATGGGATCAAGATACTAGCAAATGCTGAAGGTTCCAGAATTTTGCACTCCGTGGCAAACCGTGGGCTTGAAAACTCTAGAACTCCTCCTGGGTCAGTAGCAAAGGTAAACACTTGTCTTCATATTTGATTTGTTGTATTATTTCTGGGCGCTATTGCAATAAACTAAATGCATGATTTTGTCTGTAGGGTTCTGTTGCTGGCACGTTTGGCACTCCAAATTCAAGCACTGGAATGAGTCTATCAATGGCTGAAAGAAGTGGGCCAGTGGCATCTGTTTCTGGATTGGTAATCACAGTTCTGATATTTTTATATTTTGTTTCGTTAGATATCTACAGATCAACGCATTGGAGATTGTCGACCGTATAAATTGTCCACTTCATTTCTCTAGTGAAGTTGACAGAGATTAACATGTAACTGGAATAGTTCATACAAACACGTTATAGGCACACACTGGCATTTTCCTGAATTCCTGCTAACTTTATTCACGATATTTTGGTTTATAGAATGGAGATAATCGCAGTCTGCCAGATGTCAAACCACGAATCCCTGATGAAGCAGACAAATCAAAGATTTGGAAGCTGACAGAGATTAGCGAACGTACCCAGCTCCGTACTCTGCGGCTTCCTGACAGCCTGCCACCAGCAAGAGTATGTATCCAATCTTATTTCAAACATGTTATCGTTTTCTTCAAAAAAAGGATGTGTTGCAGACCTTTACTTCCAAGAACTGTAGGCCAATTCCTACTAATTGATAAGAGCTATATAAACTCCATTTTATTATATTTGCATAATTCTGTGAGAAAATAGAAAATTTTCGTTCTGGTTGTTCAAATGCTTTTAAAAATGGAGCATCTTAGATCTTTTGGATATCTATGANATTTTTTTTTCCTTAAAAATTTTTTTTTTTTTTTTTTTTTTTTTTTCCGTTCTCTGTAAGCATTTTCTCTTCTTATCTTTTTCATGATGTCATCTTGTTTCTTGGTGCAGGTTGTTAAGGTGATATATACAAATTCTGGAGGTGCGGTATTGGCATTAGCAGAAAATGCTGTACATAAACTTTGGAAATGGCAAAAGAATGAGCGGAATCTTTTGGGAAAGGTATGCTTTATCCATTGTGATAAGAGCAACAAGCGGCGATTTTTTAACTCATCACTGTAGCTTATATGGTATTTGCTTGTTTAGGCAAACAGCAATGTCCCACCACAGCTTTGGCAGCCGTCTAATGGAGTGTTAATGACAAATGACACACGCGAAGGAAACAAGGAAGATGTAGTTCCATGCTTTGCGCTCTCAAAGAATGATTCTTATGTCATGTCAGCCTCCGGAGGGAAAATTTCCTTGTTCAACATGATGACTTTTAAGGTCTCTACATATTCGAGCTATGTCGATTCATCTGTTCGCCTACAGGCTTTGCCTTTACTCACTTATATTTCTTTGCATTTTGCAGACGATGACGACATTCATGGCCCCTCCTCCAGCTGCAACCTCACTTGCCTTCCATCCTCAAGACAATAACATTATTGCTATTGGAATGGATGACTCGTCTATTCAAATCTACAATGTTAGAGTGGATGAGGTATTTCCAACTCAACTGAAAGTGCTGAGACTTTTTGTCATTGGTTATAACAAAATACTCAAAACAGCTTTCGGATGGTAATGATGCATGCAGGTTAAAAGTAAACTGAAAGGTCATCAGAAGAGAGTGACCGGTTTAGCATTCTCAAACGTTTTGAATGTTCTTGTTTCCTCTGGTGCTGATTCTCAGGTATGCTTATATCCTACATTGGCTTTGTTATCTTCCACTTTACAGTTTTAAATATAGATCATGCCACTGTTTTCATCTGCTGTTTGCTAAAGTAATTGATTTTTTTCTAAATAGCTTTGTGTATGGAGCATGGATGGATGGGAAAAGCAAGCTAGTAAACAGATACAAATACCGAATGGGCATTCGCCAAACCCACTTGCTCATACCCGCGTCCAGTTCCATCAAGATCAGACACATGTTCTTGTTGTCCATGCCAGCCAGTTAGCCATATACGAGGCTCCTAAATTGGAGAACATGAAGCAGGTTTGTCGTTATATTGTTTCATCCATGTCTTTGGAGCTTTGCATATAAATGTTTGCTCCTTCAAGACTTGATCTCTTTCGTTTTCTCTTAATTCAGTGGCTACCGAAAGAGTCAAGCGGTTCAGTCACAGATGCTGTATACTCATGTGATAGCCAGTCAATCTATGCAGCCTTTGACGATGGAAGTGTGAGTATCTTCACAGCAACAACGCTGCAATTGAAGTGCCGCATTGGTCCCAATTCATATCTGCCTTCAAACCCAAGGTAAGAATCCTCTGCCTTTTTGCAACTTCTGCCAGAGTTATGACCAACGCAACAACGTCAGTAACATCTGGTCCCTTATTGAAACAGCTCGAGAGTATATCCAGCTACAATCGCAGCTCATCCGTCTGAACCAAACCAATTTGCAGTTGGACTAACTGATGGTGGGGTCCACGTGATTGAACCACCAGGACCAGAAGGGAAGTGGGGAATGTCACCGCCGCCAGAAAACGGTGCAGGACCGAGCGTCTCCTCAGCAGGCGGGTCAGATCAACAACCGAGGTGAGGTGATGTCTCAATTCACTGAGCTCCGCACCATGCAGCCTCCCAAGTTATTATTATCCACTTTGAGAGGAGAGCTCTGCTATTGTAGGTTACATATTGTTTTACTCATTCATAGTAGGCGAAAAGTGAAGCTCTAGTGTCTTCCATTAATTCTAGAAATTATTGTTAAATGTTTCTTCTGAGATTGTTATTATCATAGAGTTTCCCTCCCAACAGTTTTTTTTTTTATCTAGATTTCAAGGATTGTAGATACAGATTGAAGCATATTCCGGTATGCTGATAATGTTATGAAAGTCTTAGTGTTCATGGATCTACACCAATCATACGGCTTGATTCACTGAGAATAATTTGGGATTCATGGTGGGAGATGTAGGAGTAGCAAAGTTTGATATTAATTATTTGAGGTTTAGAAGATAAATACAGTCCAAAGGAATTTAAAGATGAGACCAAAGCCATTTTCTTCTTTTGAGCTTCAGAAGGAAGCTTAACATTAGTAGCCAAACCAATAGCTTCGAGAAATCTAATGATATACCAAATGACGTCGAGCTGCCACCACTCGAGGCCATGCCTAGCCGAGAACCCGAAGGCATGGTGATTGTTATGCCATCCCTCGCCAAATGTTAGAATCGCCAACCACCTGATTCCTCATCAATTCATAAATCAGTATATTATAGTATCATTTAGGGAGGTTACATTATATATACAGTATATATATATATTAGATGGTACCAATTGTTTCTGGACAAGTCAGGTGTGTTCCAAGCTCGTGTTCCCCATATATGGCTAACTGAGTTTACCAGAAAAGTTGTGTGGAGGCGAACAACAGATGCGACACCCTGCCATATATAGTCATTCTATTAGAACCTTCTGTGGTGTGTAGATCAATTATATTTAACACCAGTCAAATTAGTATACCAATGAATTCGGAAAAATCTCAATAATAATACAAGTGAAATTACGAAAAAGAGTGGTAATCCTTACAAATCCCCATACGAGGTAGGGCATGCCTCCACAAAAATAGAACACAAGGGCATAAGCCATATGATGCAAAAGGAAGGTTCGCTGAAGGAACCTATAGAAGGGCTGTCTCACAAGGTCATTTGCATTCTCCTCTCCACCACACTACGTGCATGCCATCAAATGATTTTAGTCAGGGAAAGGTCTATCTCGGCCATATAGGAACCATTTCTATCAGGGTCAAACCGGACTAGGTCTGTCAAAACCGGCCTGGCTCTATCAGTGTAATTAAGACCTAAAGAAAAGTATAGACCATTCTGCTGGGACTACTACAACTTGAATTCCAGGGACCACGAGACCAGTACGCCAACAACTTGCCAACAACCTTATCACAATTGAGCCATTGGCTTCTGGTGGACCAGTACTCCATTACAACATCTTTAGTTATGAATGTTTAAGTTCGTTCATTATTAACATCTTACTATATATGGCCATTAAGAAATAATTGATTTTTTTTTTTTTTTGTCTAAGGAGTGATGATGATCATCATTTTCCAATAGGGAATTCAGCCAAAAAAAGCCTNCGTTCAATAGTTAACAGCCGTTAACGATAACCGTTAGTTACAAAACGACGTCGTTTTGAGCTATATGAATTTGGCCAAAAAAAGCCTGAACTTTGCCAAACTTGCCGAAAAAAGCCTGAACTTTGCCAAACTTGCCAAAAAAAACCTGAACTTTTTGGTCGTACTAAGCTTTAATTTGCAGCCTAAAAAACGAAATCGTTTTGATCTCTAAAAACCCCAAAAATATGTGTTCACCACATATTGAACCGGATCGAGATAGTCAATAAGAGAGTCTAGGACTTTACGATTGTTTTACGAACATAATTCATTATATATACTATTAAAAGATAC
>OVAF01002613.1:0-15091 GCA_900406245.1 Odontarrhena argentea | reverse complement strand
GGAGAGGACAGATGTCGTTTATAAGGAGTGACACGTGGCAATCAACGGGAGAGCACCGTTCTCTTTTATATAGTAGATTAGATATTGAATCCGTGCGAAAACTCATTCTGAACAACATACTTTTTTTTTTTTTTCGACCACACTTTAATATCGATTGGGCCACAACTGGCTGACCCAATAGCCATGTCCTGCATACACACTTTAATATCGATTGGGCCACAACTGGCTGACCCAATAGCCATGTCCTGCATATTGCAGAGTGTGTAGGGAGCGGGACTCGATCCCGGGTGCACTGGTGATTCTTGCTTTAGCGGACTTACCTCTTGCCACTTGGGCCAAGTCACTTGTGCCTGAACAACATACTTAAAAAATATATTTACAATATTTACTAAAATATTTTTTTATAATAAAATCATATCCCTTAAACATTAAAAGAGAATTGATTTCACTTTAAAAAGGTGACATTTGAAAAAAATGACATGAAAATTATGATTTAGTCTTAATTAACAAATACTATGACATAACCATTTAACTTAAATCTGTTTGGCAACTCATTTAATTCCCCATTTTACCTACTAAGCATCCACTTAACGATAATATATTTTCTGATATAAACTAATTATCAATGGTTTAATTAAAAATTTAATCATTATAAAACGTGTTTTTTTTCCAATCTCATAAAATATGTTTATAAACGTACGTTTGTTATATTATCATAATAGAACATAGCTCGTACTCATTGATATGCTATTATAGGAATTAGGTCTTCAACCCCGGCGAAAACTCATTTTGAATATTATACTTAACAAAATATATTAAAATTTATAATGATTTTTTTTTTTGTCAACTAAATTTCATTTAAAGCCAAACTGGCCCATGAAAATACAATTGGATATGAGTCCCATAGAACAAATACATGATAGCCCAACTACTGAAGCCCAATGACTAAAATATGAGATAATGATGAACAAAAGGTAAACACGTGTCCCATACGTGGTCTTCAGAGATTTTATGGGGAAGAGACACCGCCGACGATCGTTGCCGGACCAAGCCTCCACAAGATCGATGACTGATGACACCAACAGGAAAAACACCATGAATCGACCTTCTTTCTTCAGATCCAATTGGGTTGACTCCTTTCTTGTGAATAATCTTCCTAAATCTTGAAGCTCGATCAAACTCAATTCTTTATCCACTGAAAACTTTGCTTCATAAGCCTGTTTGAAGGCTCCACTATGGGTTCGCAAAGACATTACTCATGCCGAATAAGAAAAGAGCAGACTAAAAAAAGGAAATCATTCAAGTAAAGAGGAAAAAGATGAGAAACAAAACAAAAATCCGAATTTAATAGGAACAATACATCCGAAAGATTCGGAAGTAGGAAAAGATTTACACACAAAAAGTTAAAAGAGTCTCTCCCTCTTTGAAAGATAGGGACGAGAGAAGAGAGAGAGAGAGTTTATTCCTATGATAAATTTTGTAATGATCAAGCATTAAAAAATAAAAGTCTATTAGATTTCAAAATTATCAAGAATTAAATTTCAAAATGATCAAGCATTAAAATTCCATTATCCTTTGGTAGGCTTCGTCGGCCTATACTAGGGTAATTCATGTTAATATAAAAAAACTTCTTACGCCCCGTCCGTCTCTAATCTTGTCATTAGATGCAAGAAATCAATTGTTCCCATGAGCATGTTCATGAGGGCTTTTAAAATCATAGATCAGGTTAACATACTCTAATTAATGATTTCTTAGCCGCATTTAATCCTAGATTTATATTAAGTTCTGATAAGAAAGTTAGAAATAACTAGTCATGCATAGATTCTAAATCTTATTTATAAAACCATGATTCCCTGTACAATTCTCTATACCCTAACAAGTTAACTACTCAGACATCAATGTCATAGACATGAAAGCAATTTGAATTTAAATCATATGTATCGAAAAGTGTTCAAAAAACTTTCACCAAAATGGGGATGAGACGTCTTCGTTACAGTGATCTCTTAAGATATAAACTTTAAGAACAATGAGAACAAAGAAAATAAAAAAACTAGTGAGCTGGTCCGCCTAAAAGCTTTTGAGTGTGCAGAAGTGTATAAGTGTGTATAAGTGTGTTTTGAAGTCTGGCTCGTGACTATGTTTATAAAGGGGAAGAAATTTAACTAACTCCTTGGAAGATCTCAACACTGAATAAGCTTGGTGAGCTAAAGGGGAAGAAATTTGTAAAGAGAATCTTCATGATATAATTTAGCTAAAGGGGAAGAAATTTAGCTAACTCCTTAAAATATCTACCCTACCACGGAATAAGCTTGGTGAGTGAAATTGAAGTTTCTTGTGGGTCCAAATTCATGTTTGTGAACTCAAATTTGGCATAGTTAGTGCCAATTGACATGGTTGAGTTCGAGAGAGACCCACAAAGAGAGAATGATGTGAGGCGTGTTCCGCGTAGATACCTTGCCCCATGTGGTGTTGATCTGCGCTCTGTGGGGCGCGGAACAAGCTTGGTGAGGGAAATTGGACCCACAAGGGTCCAATTTTACGTTTTTAAACTCAAATTTGGCATGTGTCAGTTAAAATGTACATGTTTTACGGGACCCACATGCAAACTTTGGTTAAAGAAGAGAGCGATCTCGTGGGATGCGGGATGGTGTTCACGCATTGTTTCGCGCCTTCACGGGGCACACATTGTGAATGTGCGATGTTCGCATGACCTGTTTTGGCTTACTTTTGAATTTTCAGAATATGTGATGTTCGCAGGAGCTGTTTTGGCTTACTTTTGGATTGGCAGATGTTTTTCCTAAAGAGGATGGGTGTGATTGCTTGATGATAATGAACAACTCATCCTTATGATACTTTATAGTTTTGGGCCATACTAGTGTTCCTTGAAAAACAATTAGACATTTTTAGCTATCAATATTCGGGGTAGAATTCGACCCCACATACTTTATGTTGGACACTGATGGTTAACTGAATATGAAGACAATCATGCAAAAGTTTCGATGAAGATACTTGGAATTAAAAAACAACTATAATATTCTAAAAGATTAAAAAAATAGATAGTACATTTTCATCAAACCAAAGACCAAATGGAAAAAATATGGAAAGAATAAATCAAAGTATGATGCAAAAGCCATATCTAGTAATTTCACTTCAGTTAACAAGAACCAATTTTAGTTGATTCAAGGGTGCACTTCCGCTAAAGAGGCATGTGACATAGTTAAAATTAAATATGTTCGAAGGAAACAAAAATATTAATGATTAAAATTGATAGGCTAATCTCTAAATTTGATAATTTAAGAATGGATAAGCATGAAAAGATTACATATTTTAGTGCTGAATCATGCTCTATTTTCAATGAAGCCCATATGATGAGGAAGACATACAAGAATAAAATAGTCATCAAGAAGATTTTACACTGTTTACAAAAAATATTTTAGTTAAGGAAGATGACAATAAAAATTGGTTATAACAAGGATGGGATCCCATTTGATGAAATAGTAAATGTGCTACAAATGTATGAGATGAACTTTACAACAAGATAATGGTTTCAATCTAACTACAAATGATGATAAACTGAGACAACAAACATTATAAAAACATTAGAAAAACTACATACTTTGTGTAGATGTTCAATACACTTCTTGAAGAATGGCATAAATAATCTTTATTGAAGGATATGGCACATACAAAGACACATGAAGATGAGGAGGAAGATATAAATTACATTGCTATAAATTTTAGTGATGTGAACATATCAAGTCTAGATGTCCAAAAGTAAAAAAGGGGATAAGATTCAATAACACATATGAACACTCAAAATCAAAATGTGTCCATATCGTGAAGAGGAAACATAACTCAATGTCAAATGTGGAGTGAGATGGTGATGTTAGGATTGGCCAAAAATAAACATAGACAAATATTTGTTTCTTGTTGGTGATTTTAGCTATGTAGTCTTTCTTGCTAAAACACTAGTTCGTGCATTAAAATAATACATTATGTAATTTTACGTTCGTTTAGAGATTGTTTTGCTACAAAATGAATATGTATCTTAGGACGTATATAAATCTAATTAATACGAGTGTTGTATATATTTTGAACATTTCTGTTAAAAATTAAATTTGGTGTGTTAAGTTTTGGGATTTCGGCAAAAAAAAAAAAAAACTCAAATTTGTCAAAACTTGTCCAAAAAAACTCGAACTTCGACATGGTCAGTAAAATCTTGTACTTTTCGTTGATTTTTCAGTTTAATGCTAAACGTATGGTTGATTTGTCAAATTAGCACGTCGTTAAAAATTTTAACAGGAAAGCATAACTGTGTTAAACGAGTGTTACTATGCTCAGTCACTTGAAACGACGTCGTAGTTGGAAATGCCTTGGTTTACCCAAAGTTGGTTGACACGGCCCTTTGGGGGAAAGAATGATTCGAGTCGTATGAAGGGAGGACTGACCAGGCCAGGCTATTAAAATAAAAAGGCTCTTTTTGTCGTTTCAAGTGACTGGGCATAGCAACACCCGTTTAACATAGTTATGATTTTCCGTTAAATTTTTTAACGACGTGATAACTTGGCTAGTAAACCTTAAGTTTGGCATTCCTCTTAAGCTGAAAAGTCAACAAAAGTACAAAATTTTATTGGTCATGTTGGAGTTCAGGTTCTTTTTTGACAAATTTTTATAAGAAAGTTTTTGCCTAGTGGTGATTAGACAAATCAGATCAACAGATCATGTCCAATTTTCAAAGGTGGAATTTTAAATCTACCACTTTTTCCATGGACATTTTCAAATGTACCTTTAAGGAAGTGACATTTTCAAATATACCATTTTTATTCCGTTTTCCAATTTAATTCTCAAATTCTTTTGATACCCAGTTTCCTACTCCAATAATTTTATTTGCCCACTTTAATTCCCGAATTCTTCATCGTCTACCCATTTTACATATATACGAAACAGATACTTAACGGATACTTAACATCCGTTAAATATATTAATATTTTAATAATATATTTAAAAAACGAAAAAATTAAGAAAAATCCATAATTTTTTTTAAAAAAATCTAAGAAATGAGGACAGAATTAAAAAAATATATTATAGATTTACTTTTGAATTTGAAAATTAAAATTATATTCATAAATTTATAAAATTAAAAAGCGTAAAAATCTAAAAAATCTTAAACTTATCAAATACATAAAACGTAATTTAACATCAAACTTATGTTATATATTAAATTTTAAATTTGAATATAACACTCGATCCAATACCAAAATTTCTGAGATTATAATTCTTTTTTTATCAAGTTATGTTGTAAATTTTTTTAACAAATATTTTTTGTTGATAATCTTATAAATTTTGGGATTGATCTATCTTTTATTTAAAAATATAAGCTAATATCAATACATAGAATTTTGAAATCCTATATATCTAAGAATTTTGAAAGTTTTCTAATTTCAGGAAAAATAATGCTTATTTTAAAAAATATATTGTAATATTATAAATTTGGGATTAATTTGCATATATTTTTACAATGGGATAAATTATATTCTAAAATATAATTTTGTAAATAATAATCTTGTTAGAAATTTTTCTACAATTTTTAAGGATTTTGAGATATTTTTTAAGATTTTTAAAGATATTTTTGAAATATTTTTAATATTTTTGATTAAAATAATATTATTTTAATATTAAAAAATGGAAAAAACACTTCCGTTAAATGTCTGTTAGGTCGGGGTTGGTAAGTGAGTAATACTATGAAAATTGGAGAATTAAAATGGGCAAATAAAATAGTTGGAGTAGGAAACTGGGTAACAAAAGAGTTCGGGAATTAAATTGGTAAACAGAATAAAGTTCAAGGTTTTTTATGGAATTTTCCGTTTATTAAACTTTTGTTTATAGAATTTTAGGGAATAAGATGCTGGTTTTAGGGTTTAAAAACTTTGAAACCAACACCCTAAACCCTAAAATTATGTTTCACCCCTCACAAAACCCTGACCTCCTATAAACTAAACACTAAAATCCTTTTTTTTTTTTAGCGGCACCCTAAAATCTAAATTCTTATAGTTATTACATACAATACCTTAATTTTATAAAAAATTTATCCTAAAACCTAAACGGTTTATGCTAAACCCTAGAGACCCTAAGTAAATTCTAAACCTTATAATTTTTCTAAACCCTAGAGCCCTAAACCCTAACGAATTATTCAATTGCAAGGATTTTTTACAAAATAAAAGGTGGTACATTTAAAAGATATTTGGAGGATGGTACGTTTAGAAAATGGTATGTGAAATGTGTTATTTTTAACGATTTCTCATTTGTAAAGCATTGCATTTGAGTAGTGAGGAAATTATTTAAACAACTAATGTAATTGTGTGCCAAAAAAAAAAACATAAAAAAGAGTAGGAAAGCATTGAATATGAAAGGAAATTAAAACGAGAGTGAAGTCAACAAGGAACAACCCCTCGAGCGCAATGCGTGCCGTCCTGTTTTGATAATAGCCGGCAATTTCCCTCTCTACCATTTTCATTTCTTCTTTCCTCCTCCCAATAATTTATCATCTTAGTTTTTAAAAATATCTAAATTATATGGCAATATGTGGATTCAGATGACTAGTCAATTAGTATATTTTTCAACCCATATATTGTGTATTCATACTTTTTAATTTTATTTTGACATGATTCTATAATATATATGTGCATAATATGAACCTGAACAACCATAGTTTTAGTTGATCCAAAAATTCTACTTAAAGAGAAATCGTCTTGTTAGTCGAAGTCATCAATCAATTTATCTTAAGTGTGTACACATTTTAGACTCAATAAAAATACGGTGAGATTAGTGAAGATTAGTGAAGTATTAAAAAGATTATACTCACCATAAAAAGATTAGTGAAGTATTAAAAATCTCGATGAGCCCTTATTATATAAAACAAAGTATCGTACTTTTGTTTTTGGATTGGATGAAAAGATTTGTCTAGTTTTCAGTTTACTTGAAATAGCCCATTAATTGGATGATTTAACTAGACCAAACTATATATTTACTCTTCTTACTTTTCATCAGCATTATATGATTTCAGAAAATGATTGCTTAATATTTAAACTTAAACTATATGACTCCCTATATGTAACCTTTTAGCATTTTTATTTCCTTCAAGTCACTTTCAACTCTTCCTTTTAATTGAATATATCATAGATTGTACTCAAATTTTCATAGAGAGACAATAAAGGTTTTTCCAAAATTATTCAGCTATATTATCTATTTAATATTGATATAGATATGTAGGCTATGTAGCGTGAATGCTCGAAACAAGGAAAGCTACGTAACTCTTACGACGTTATGAAATTTCAAGTTTTTTAAATGCACTAAAAAGAAAATTTTCTACAATTTTCCAATTGATTATGACGTTGAACCAACCAATTACGTAACGAACAACGACCACAGCTTAGATATAAATATATAGTTTATTCTAACAAGTTTTCTCATAATTAATATCAATATATAGTCTTCTAAGTATACACTACTTATTTATAAACTTTTAACATTACACCAACCAATTAATCAATTATATATGTATATCAGTATATATATATGTAATAGTTAACGTATTTTCTATAAGAAAAATGGAACAATTAAAAATAAAAAGTGGGAAGAACACAAAAAAGTGGGAAAGCAGCTCGTTACGTCTTATTACAGGGTATTTTACGATAAATGTAAGCTTACAAAGATGATGAAATTAAAAAAAATAAAAAAGCTCTATGAAAATTCCAAAAAAAAAAAAAAAATCAGAAAGAAATTACATATTGAAGATGAATTAAAAAGAAAGAAATTAAAGAAATGCCTGGCTTTCCCATGTACACCGACGACTCCTCAGCCTTTCTCTAATGCATCTCCTCCAATTCATTAACGCTTGTGGTCTCTTTCTGTATATGTAAATGCTCCTTCATGTCTCTTCTCTTCGTCTGGAGTATTCTCCTTTTCATGGGAGAAAGAGAATGGAGAAAGAGAGGAAGAGGGACTTTAAAGTCCTTGTTAATTACAAGACAAACTCACACGCTCAATATATAAATTTATGCACATTTATTTGTAATGTTTAGTTAATGTTGATAGTTTTATTATTAAACATTTACGAAAAACAAGAAATTTTGACTTACCTCTCATGTGGTCTGTCACTAGTGTGAACTTTTAGAAAAAAAAAAAAACTCTATGTTCTTGGAAATTTTAAATGTTATAAGTGTGAGCCGACTAGTTAATAAACGAGAAAAGTGTATTGAATGCTACCGACTTTTTAATGAAAGCAACAAGCTAATTCGGATTGCAGTATATGTTAAGGACCTAATGAAACATCCTATAGATTAGTTTTAAACAAGTTATCAAAATTGTAAAAAACCAAACCAAATCTTGGCAAATATAAAAGATTTCTTTCTTGTACACGTAATAGGAAAACAAAGCTATGTGCATGCCTTAGTCCGATTCCGCCGATTGCTAGCCTTTAGCGGTGATTGCCAGCTTATCAGATTACACATATTTAAAAAGAGTAGAAGTAACAATTTTTGAAAATGCTCTCTTGTTTTCACATAGACAGTTACAACAAACAATATATACCAAACCCTTAACTTAATTAAGGCCAACAATATTACATAAAATTCATAAAGGTAAAGTTTTTATCCAAATATTTTATGCAAGCGCACATGTTTGTGAGAACTGGATCGATCAAATCCAAAGAGATTCGAACGGATGAACTTGGTTTGATCGAAACAGTGATTTGTTCAATCGAATTTTTCTTCCGAGATTCCTAAAAACAAAGGAAATAAAATTGTAAATTAATCAAATAATAAATGGCGATATTCATGTTTATGTTTCTGAGACGCTAAAACTTAGAATCTATATGAGATTCTAACAAGTTTATAAACATTAAACTTAATACTTAAATAATCCTAGCAATCCACTAATTTTTTCATAAACTTTCTACTCTCATTGGTTCGAAACCCACATGGGTTTCTTAGGAATAATACAAAAACATTTTGTAATTTATTTGTGTAAATTTTAATTGATTTTGTTTAGAATATTAATTTAAATTTATGTAAAATTAGAGAAAATAAAAAAGGTATATATAAAATATACTACATATTATGAAAAACACAAATATATTACATTGCATTATATTTTGTAACACATATTACATTACTTAAAAAAATAAATTGAGACATTTGGTTATCATAAAACCGAAAAACGTAAAATCGTAGAAAACATATAAAACCATGTGGAGCAGAACAGAAGCTTCGTAATAATAGCAAATCAAAAGATTCAGGCCCAATGGAACCAAAGGCCCTTTTGCTTAGCTGAAAAAGCAGAAACCTGCACAGCAAGGAAGAAGATACAGCTGTGAATTACTGGCACATAATGCCGTTAGATCTCAATACATTGAACCTGTTATTTAGGGGAATATGCTGAGTAAAACAAGCTAAGTAAAATCTCAGAGAGCTAGAGAGAAACTGAAGATAAAGGCAATAGCCTGAAAATACTCTTTATTCATCTTAACCTTTTACAATACAATCCGAATGTTTATATAGAGAGAAATGAGCTAAAAGAGAAGAAGATACATGTGTGAATTAAGCAAAAGGGCATTTGGTTCCATTGGGCCTGAATCTTTTGCTTTGCTATTACACCCCCTTAAACTTGGTGTGGGAGGAAGGACAACACCAAGTTTGCCTCGCAATGTAAAGAAGGGTTGTTGTGGTAATGACTTGGTGAAGATGTATGCAATTTGAAGTGTACATGGTATGTGTTTGACTTCTACCAATCCCATGGCAACTTGTTCCCTGACATAATGATAGTCAACTTGAAAGTGTTTGGACTTTAGTGCTTCACAGGATTTGCAGAGAGATGAATTGCAGAGAGGCTATCACCGAAAAGTAGAGCTGGTTCTGTTTGGGGACAACCAAGATCATGAAGGAGAGATTACATCCAAACAAGTTCTGAAGCTGCTAGTGAGAGTGTTCTGTATTCAGCCTCTGTTGATGACTTGGATACAGTTCTATGCCGTTTTGCAGACCATGAAATAATGTTGGAGCCAAGATAAGTGCAGAAACCACCAATAGATCTTCTAATCTCTTTACAACCTGCCCAATCACTATCACTGAAGGCAGATACTTCATTATTTGATTGCTTTGTAATGTTGATTCCCATCTCAATTGTACCTTTGATGTAAAGCAGAATCCTTTTTAAATGATTGAAATCAGAAACTGATGTCTCATGCATTTTCTGACAAACATAATTCACTGCAAACTGTATGTCTGGCCTTGTAAGAGTAAGATATTGCAATTTACCTGATAGACTTCTGAAGTAGGTAGGTTGATCAAATAGTTGTTGAGAAGAAGATTGATCAGGTTGCAGAGGTAATGGAGTTAGCATAGGAGAACAGTCTAACATTCCTACAGTTGTTAAAAGATCTGTGGCATATTTAGCTTGGCTTAAGAACAGGCCATCCTGATGATGAAAGGCCTGAGCTCCGAGAAAGTAATGAACTCCTCCCATATCTGTCATACGGAACTCAGACTAGAGTGAATCAACAAACTTGTCCACTTGTTCTGAATTGCTGCCTGTGATGACCATGTCATCAACATACAGCAGAAGATAGATTAGACATCCTACTTTGTTGTAAACAAATAGAGAGGGATCTGTAAAACTGCAAATGAAGCCAAAATTCAACAAGAAAGTGCTAAATTTATCAAACCTGGCTCTTGGAGCTTGTTTAAGGCCATAAATGGCTTTCTTGAGCTTGCAGATATAATCAGGCCTTTGAGGGTCTTCAAAACCAGGCGGTTGAACCATATACACTGTTTCTTTTAAGCGTCCATGCAGAAAAGCATTTTTGACATCTAAATGTTTCTAATTCCATTCTTTTGTTACTGCAACATGTAAAACTGCCCTTATTGTAGCTGTTCTGACAACAGGACTGTAGGTTTCTATGTAATCCACTCCTTCTTTTTGATCATATCCCTTAGCAACCAATCTTGCTTTGAGTTTGTTCAGTGACCCATCAACATTCAATTTGGTACGAAAAACCCACTTGCAGCCTAAAGATACTAATTCAAAGGTATCTGTGATGACAAAAGAGTCATATTTTTCTCCCATAGCATTATTCCAACATGGATCTTTTAGAGCAGATTTCACAGTCTTGGGTTCTGGATAAACTGCTTTTACAGAGAATAAAGCATACCTGGGATTCAGTTTATGAATACCTGACTTGCCTCTTGTCTGCATTGGGTGACTTGAGGAGGTTGTCTGCAGAGGAGGAAAATCACTTTCTGTGAAGAGTGGCTCTTCATCAGAAGAAGTAGAATGTTCAGACCCTTCTATAGTATCCACTGGAGAGCTATCAGTCTGAGTAGGAGCTGCAGAATCAAGTTCAGGTGCAGGTTCAGGTGCAGTGCAGGTTCTGGAATGTTTGGAATTTCAGGAACCGCAACTGAAATGGGCCCTGAATTTGAGGAAGTGTTGACATCAGAAGCAATGGCAGGAGAGGAGGAAGAACTTAACTGCCAAGCTGACATCAATGGAGTATTCCCTCTTAACTGATATTTCTGATAAGTATCTTCAAAAGGAAAGTGAAGTTTATCAAACAGAACATGCCTACTTATATAAACCTTTCCAGTAGGTGAGTGAAAACACCTATAACCTTTGTACTTTTCATTATATCCCAAAAATACACAATGTAATGACTTAGGATCAAACTTGTTATTGGAATATGGCTGAGATAAGGTTAATAAGTGCAACCAAAGACTCTAAGAGAAGTGTAACAGGGTACCTTTCCAAAGAGCTTCTCATAGGGACTCTGATGATCATGTAGAACTGAAGAGGGAAGGAGATTACCCAGAAAAGTTGATGTAAAGAAAGCTTCAACCCATAACTGCAAAGGCGTTTTGCTGTGAAACATCATGGATAGTCCCAATTCACTAAGATGTCTGTGTTTTCTTTCAGCAATTTCATTATGTTGTGGATTGTATGGACAAGAAATGAGTTGCTTGATCTCATGTTTGGCAAGGAAAGAAACAAATTCTGATCCTGTGAATTCACCTCCACCATCACACTAAAAATTGGCTATCTTATGTTGCAAAAGATTTTCAACAAGTTGTTTAAACATAACAAAGACTAAGAATAAGTCTGACTTATGCTTGAGAGGATAAAACCAAGTGAATCTTGAGAAGTTGTCAACAAAAATCACATAATAACGAAATTCCTGAGTAGAAACAACAGGATATGGACCCCATAAATCAGAGTGAATTCTTTCCAAGGGTCTTGAAGAAACATAATCAGAAGAAGAGAAAGGAGTTTTGCAGGTTTTTCCCAACTGGCAAGCTTCACACAAACGTGAGCTTGTATTATTTATTGAAATATTATTAGTCTTGGATAGTTGCAGGAGAATCTCTTGGTTTGGATGTCCTGAAGGCATGTGCCACACATCATCACTTGCAGCTTGATGCCTAGATGAGTAAAAGGCCACCACCTGAGGATTCTCCAGCATGTAAAGGTCTTCATGCCTGCTTCCTCTGCTTAGGAGCTGGTTGGTTTTCTTGTCCTTTATAAGAACATCATCATAATCGAATTCAAATTTGCAGGGATAATCAACTGTTAACTTAGCAACTGAAAGTAATTTCTTAGCAATTTCAGGACAAACCAAAACATCTTTCAAAGGCAAAGTACCTTGGAGATAGGGAAGATTTATGTTGCCAACATGTGTAATAGGCAAAAACTCACCATTTCCTACCATGATTGAGTCATCCCCGTGGTATACTTGTTCAGAATGCAGCTGAAAAGCAGAATTAGTGATATGAGCAGTAGCTCCTGTGTCAGGGTACGTACCACTCATTTCCTGTGTGAGAAGGTGGATCACCAACCCTCATAGCAGCAAGAGCCCTTGTCAATTCCTTTGTATTGAATCCTTGATCAAACCGCTTGAAGCATTTGTGAGCTGGATGTCCAAATTTTTTGCAGATTTGACAAGTAGGCCTTGTGTCATTCTGAGGAGAAGAGCCATCAGAGGATCCAGATCCTATCTGTTGATGGAAACCCCTTCCCTTGGTTGAAAAAGACCCCCTTCCACGGTTGTTGTAGTTGTTAGACCTTCCATTTCCACGGCCCCTTGGTGAGTATCCTCTTCCAGCATTGAAAGCAGTATGTGGTGAAACATCAGAAGCAGGAGAGTAAGATAAAAGCTTATGTTCAAAACCATTCAGACTAAAAACCACATCTTCAAAGCTTAGGCCTGAAGAAATAGCCATAGAACTTCCAAGATTTACAGCAATAGCTTCATATTCTTTGCCTAACCCATTCAGAGCACTATGAATCTTCTCATGATCAGTCATAGGAAAGCCAATAAAATCCAGTTGGTCACTAATCATCTTAATCTCATCCAGATAATCCACCATAGATTTGAAATTCTTAGTAATAATTTGCTACCTTCTCAGTAAATCTAGCTTCCTAGAGACTGAGACCGTATTGAAGTTGTTAGCCAGACAGATCCATACCTCTTGTGCAGAGTTAAGGCCATATATAACATGAAGAGCACTTTCTGACAGAGATCCAAACAACCATGCCCTGACAAGTTGATCTGTGCATATCCATTTGTCGAACTCTAAATTGACTACTTCTCTGGTCACATCACCTTCTTTGATTGTGATTGTTGGAGCAGGTTTGGTGACGTCTATTAACGTAGCCAATAAGCTTTTGGCTTGATAGAAATGACTCAAACTGTGTTTTCCAAAGAAGATAATTTGTGGAAGTGAGTTTTAGTGTAACCACTTGGTTTATACTGAGAACAGACGCATAACTAGAAACGTGTGAGCCTTCCATGGCTCTGATACCATGAAAGTAAAAGCTCAGAGAGCTAGAGAGAAACTGAAGATGAAGGCAATAGCCTGAAAATACTCTTTATTCACCTTAACCTTTTACAATACAATCCGATTGTTTATATATAGAGAAATGAGCTAAAAGACAAAAAGATACAGCTGTGAATTACTGACATATAATGTCGTTAGATCTCAATACGTTGGACCTGTTATTTAGGGGAATATGCTGAGTAAAACAAGCTGTACCTAAGCTCTTTTTGACTGTTTTTCCTTTGTTCTTATCTTCTTCCTTGCTGTGCAGGTTTCTGCTTTTGAAACTAAGCAAAAGGGCCTTTGGTTCCATTGGACCTGAATCTTTTGCTTTGCTATTACTTAAGACCACCATTGCAAAGAAGCTGGTGTCGTGTGGTAGCCAAAAGATAATTCAGCAGTCATACATGACTTCAGTAATCTTGAGATAAAATTTCTTAAAAATGTTAAGAACAAGATTGAGAGTCAAGACATATCTCTAGTAATATATAGAGATTGAACTTAACTTTGTTCCAAACAAGACCTTCAGGAGACAATGCCAAGCAGGTTCCTCTCCTATCCAAAGATAAGAATTAATGACTAAAAATCAATCACATTAATACCACAGTAGCATGACCACATGACAAGCAGTAAACCACATTACAAGTCATGAGTGTAATGCTCATACAAATGAGAGAGAGTCCTGTGAAGTACAAACTCATACAAATGAGATATATCAGTTTACCTTGCAAAGCAAATCAAACCAAAAAAAGCAAGACCCCATCTACACACGTAATGGAGAGAACCAATCTGGTTTGCAAGTTGCAACAAAAGTATAATACTGGTTTTACTTGAAAACATATGGTTTCTTTCTCTTCTTCTCGAGTTTAATCTATAACACAAAGAAAACAGTGGAAATTAATGGACAGTCTGCACTAGCAAGTCTTAAATGGAAGCTAATACTTAAAAAAACACACCCAAGAACTATGGCTATGCAAACAAGATTTATACACTATTAGATAAAAGAATGATGTAAAGTTGCAACAAAGAAGATTGTTTCTCCATTTTTGATAAATTTTCAGCGAAAACAGAATCTGAATTCTGTAAACATCAACCAGATCAAAGCAATTGAACAACTACATTCCAAAATTCGAAATTGAATATCATAAAATTTCCAAATATAATCTTACATCACCAAGCTCATTTTCACCTTTGAAATCAATAAATTTCAGAACCAAAGTGAATCA
>OVAF01002612.1:976-15092 GCA_900406245.1 Odontarrhena argentea | reverse complement strand
CTTGAATCTTTTGTTGATGAGCCATAGTTGTGAATCGTATTTCCGTGACTGCATCAGTTTGATTTTTGTGATTAAAGTTATTCTGTTATTGACAAATTGGACATTTGATCGAATCCACATGTCACATGCCTGTATTGACTAAGATTTTTGGCATTTAAGTTGAAATTTAATGTTTTGTGAACTTGTACAACTAGCTGAGTGACCCAAATAGCCTACCGATGATGAGTTACCCGTAGGCTGAGCATTTCGGATCGGATAATCCGATCCGACCCATACCCAGAGATAATTATCCAAATTTTTTGGGTAAGGGTAGTTGAAATTACCGGTTTGGGTAGTGATTATTTTTCTAACGGGTAAGGGTACGGGTCGGGTAATTACCCGAATTACCCAATTATCCGTTCGGGTATTAAAAATTATAAGAATATATATAATTATATATATATAAATACTATAAACATATGTTATGTTATAAATTTTTTTAAAAATTAGCAAACTTATTTTTAAAATTATTTGTAATTATACAAATAGTACGCAAAAAAATAAATTTTATTTTAACTTGATTCATTAAACCACAATTATCCGATCGGATCGATAATTTAAGTATTTAAATTACCCGATTAGGTATTAATTTTTGTTACCTGTATTACCCATACCCGACTCTTACCCGTTTCTACCCGACCCATACTCTCTGATTACCCGTTAGGGTAATGAATTTTACTACCCTAATTACCCTTACCCGATCCGTACCCTTAATTACCTGACCCATACTCTCTAATTACCCGTTCGGATAATGAATTTTTTTACCCGAATTACCCTTATCCGATCCGTACCCTTAATTCCGACTCGTACCCGCAATGCTGAGGCCTAGTTACCACATGCCATTAGAGAGGCTTTGAAGGATAAGACTTGAAAAAGGTTTCACTTTTAGATCATGAAATATTTTATCTTCTCCATGAACCTATCTATTTAACAATTTGTTTTTCGTGGTTTCACATAATATCCTTTTGACTTAAATTTCTTTTTAACAATTACAGATTTATAAAATTAAGGGAAGCAACTCAAGTTGGTTATCTAACTTGGTAAAAAAATGTTTACAGACTTAAATTTTACAATCTAACGCACGTTAACCAAACCAAACAATCTGTGTACGAATTACAATTGCGTCAAATGTAAGAAAGAGAAAAAAAATAGAAGTGGTCTGAATTAGAAGATGTTTGACATTATGAATTTCTATAACAAAAATTAATAATATAAATTGAGTGTAACTGGAAATAAGCCCTAGTTTTTATATAACATATTATTTAGAGTAATTTTTGGCTACATAATAAAACTTTTACATAATTAGCTAAATATAAAATGGGTGGTCATTAGAAATTCCAAATGAGACCTCTCAACAACAAATTCAACGCATTGCCAAGAATGTCACTTCTGATTTGCGCTATCAGCCATATATATATTGCCACTGGTGCACTGTCTTAGTTGGATTCTCTGGAATAAAGTGTTTGTTTTCTGACATATCATGGTTTTTAGGTGTTTTTGGACCATGATATCATTGTTTTATCGAGTCTTTTTAGTGGTTTTAGAGTCTTAAACAGGTATTTGCATGAGTTGGATGTTTAGGAGCTTAATCATGTGGGAATTCGGATTGTCACGTCTTGCAACGATCGATGCTTCTTTGGCAACGATCGACACAACCTGTGTCGATCGACACACACCAATGGCAACGATTGACACACAAATTCCCCAAAGATCGTGCAACATTCGGATCGATTGAAGAGGCTGAGATCAATCAATCTGCTGATGTGTCGATTGACACAAATGATGCATCGATCGACACATGAAGTTTTCAAGATTTCCTTATTTGCAAACTTGGCAACAAAGTTTCTAGGGTTTTCCTTTTTACCAAAACTCGTGATTAGACCTATAAATACTCGTTTTTCAGCCATTGTTTATGCTGTCTTATCTTTTTCTTTTGAGTTATTCATTAGGGAGACAAGTCTCAGACCTTTGATTCTTCGAACCCTTTGTATCACTCTTTATTCTTATATTTATGCATCATTCAGACATGTCTTGTTCTTGCTTGATTATGTCTGAGTAATTTCCCTGTTAGGTTAGGGTTTTTCAAGGGTTTGATGATTTGTTAGAATTGCTAGGTTTTCATACAATCCATCGCTTAAGACTGTTCTTATTGCTTGAATCTTTGTTGGCCACTTAGATAAATGTTGCTAGGTTAATTGATAGAAACGAGAGTTTGATTGACTGCCTGATCTGTCTTGAGTGAGCAATAATCTTATTCGCAAAGAGATTTGGTTTAAGATTATTGTGAACGAATTGAACCTGATTTAATTGCTGTTCTTGTCACTTAGAATTCACAAAGAGATTTGGTTTTCTAGTGTCCTGATCTAGAGAGTTTTCGCAGCGAGAGCTAGTTGATTCTATCTTCGTGTTTGAGTTCTAGGATTGTTAACCGATTGCTTTCTGATAAACCTGATTTCCTGAGAATTGCCTGAAACCTGACGCTTCGCTTATTGATTTCTTAAACCGTTATCACCTGCTTTGTTTACTTTAATTGCTAGTAGTTTAATATCTTTGATCATCTTAGATTTATTTACATCTGCGAACTGTAGTGCAAACTTGGTCCTTGTGGATTCGATACTCTCATTACTACTGTGATTTGCGGTGCACTTGCGGTTAGAAATAAGGATTAAAACCTGTGTATCAAGTTTTTGGCGCCGTTGCCGGGGACCAATTCTTTGTCTACAGTTTTTGGACTACGAATATAATCTAAGAATTTACTAACTTGTTCTTCTTTTGCTTTGTGATTTCAGGTGTATGCAAACAAGGAGTCAGAATTCTGATAATCTGCAAGCCCTCACCAACAAAGAACTAGCAAGAGTCGAACGAGAAAACCGTAGAATGAGAGATGAGATGGCAGCGATGCGTCTTCAGCATCAGCAACAACCTGGTATTGGGGCATCTGACACGCCTCATACCTTCTACTCTGACAGATCTGCCATCTGTCCACCTCCTCTGGAGAGGCAAGACTACGAGATCAAACCTCAGATGATCGCGTTAGTCGAGAGGCACCAGTTTCATGGACTGCCTGCTGAGAACCCGATGGATCACATCGAGAGATTTGAGTCGATTTGCAGGACTACAAAAGCGAATGGTGTACCAGCTGACTACATCAAATGCTCACTCTTCGAGTTCTCCATCTCGGGCAAAGCGGTTGAGCCAGAAGAGACCGAAGAAGAGGACGTGAACTACGTAGCTGGAGGTTATAGACAGAAGTTTGGGTTTGGTCAGAACAAGGGCTTCAACAACAATGGTTTCAACAACAGTGGGAACAGAGGTTTTGACCAAGGGAACACCTACAACAAGCCGTTTAACAGCTCATACCAGAAGCCGCAGTAGACCAGAACGTATGGAATTCTTCTTACCAGGCTCTTCCGAAATCTGATTCAGAGGACGAATCGATATTGGAGATGATTCTTGAGGGACAATCAAAGATGACAGGAGAGTTCAACAACAAGATTGACAGTGTCTACACTGAACTAATTGTAAGTGCATCCAGGCAAGATATAATGCAGGAGATAAACGACACAAGAGATTTGTTAACTAGGGTTCGTTTCCTACTCCCCAGGACCAAGTCCAGTTTCAAATCAACTAGAATAAGAAAGCAAATACAACGAATTTGCAAACGCGTAAATTAAATACAACTCTTTAATTTACCGCTCCATTTAATAGCATGGATTCTTCAGGATAACCTAATCCTGAGCTAAACTCCCTCTGAGCTAAACTCCGCCTGAGTCCTAACTCCACCTGAGCTCGCCTCCGCCTGCGTCCTAACTCTACAACTCTACCAGAGCTTAGACGTGAATCTTGTGGAATCTCCACAGCAAGAACACCAATACACACCGTCAGCAACACCACATACTTGAACAAATCAAGCCAACACAATAGAAATGAACACTCTCTCACTCAACAAAACAATGAAACTCTCTGCTGTTTTGAATCTCAGAGGTGTTAGTTATTATGCACGTCTTTCTCCTCTTTTTATAATAAAGGTGCAAATCTCAGATCTCAATATTAATGTAGATCTCCTCCTTGATTTTCTCCAAGGAATTTTCTTATGTTTATCCCTTCCTTTATTTTCTCCAAAAGATAACGTTGGATCCTCTCAACCTAAATATCTTCTCCAAGAATATTCACTGCTTCGAGACACGTCTAGAAGGGTCCAATATGCTCCAACCCTCACTGGTCCAACCAAACAATATAATTCACGTTAGCTTCAATCATCTCGTGCTACCTCAGAGGTAAGCTAGCGGTACCTCAGAGGCAAATAAGTGACTACAGACAAAATGCTCCTTCAATCTCCCCCTTTTTGACTATGTGTGTGATCTCAACAGTTATAACTTCAAAACCTCAAAACACCATAACATCACCATACTCCCCCTGCATGAGTCACAACATGGTCAAAAACCTAATTAGAGAAACGTCTCCGTGCCATACGACGCGGTTGATAGCTCATCACGCCATCTCCATAGAAATCATCCTTTCTAACCCAAATCCTCTTTTGCTTCATGTCTCTAGCATTGACCTCTCGACTAACTCTGAAACAATTTCTCTGAAAATGTCCACTAATGCCACAGTGATAACATTTCGGAGCATGAAATCCCACATCATAAGCTTGCTTCGTTCGACTTCTCTCCTCCAGGAGCTTGAAACACCTTGGTCTAATATGACCAGCCACTCCATAGTGATGACAAACCGGTACAAACTTTTGTCGAAGTCCGTTATGCAACTCTGAGCTATCAGTTGCAGTCTTCGTGCCAGCTTTCTTTGCAGACTCTGTATCAGCAGGAGTTGCAGTTTTTCCACCAGAAACAAAAGCTAACTCAGCTTTTGAAGATTTCCCTTTAAAACCAAGTCCACGTTGATCCATAAGACTTTTTCCAATCTGCAAAAGATGCTCCAGCTGATCTGTGCCATTATTAAGCATCCTCAATTGCTTCTGAGTCTCTTCAATTTGGACTCTAGCTTGTTTTGCTTCTTCTTCCTTTTCAGCTGCATACCTCTGTGCTTCAACAACTTGAGCCTCTATCTTGAGCTTCTCAGCACTCAACAACGAATTTTCTTCAACCAATTTGAGCCAGTGCTCATACAACGCCTTGTAGTTCTTAGAAAACTCCTCATCATCAATACTTTCAGCTTCACTATCACTTTCATCACCATCAATTCCAGCTACATCTTCTGTTGAATGTGCTGTTGCAGATTCACAGCCAGGCGCTGAGCCAAGTGCTGAGCCAGCTGCAGTGCCAAAGTTAACTGCAGAGTTAGACGCAGAGCCAGATGCAAACGTTGCAAATGCTACAAAATTCTTCAGAGGTAAATCATCATCTGAATCAGTTTCAGAATCACTCTTGATGCCATGCATCACCTTACACTCAGAACGAATATGCCCAAAGCCTTTGCACTCAAAACACCGAAGGTTCTTTGGTGAATTTCCAAATTCCTTAACTTTTCCATTCTCCTTGTTTTTATTGTTTTGCTTCAGGTACTTAGCAAATTGTCTTGACAACAAGGCAATTGAATCTTCAGTAGTAGATGCAACCTTTGGAACAGTTTTAACATCATCATCTTTCGGCTTTCCTTTTTCAGCATATGCCTTGTTCAATTCATAAGCCTGCATAATTCCAACAAATTCATCAAAAGACATCTCATCCAGATCATGAGCTTCTTCAACTGCAGTAATTTTTTACTCAAACTTCGAAGGCAACGATCTCTTCAATTTCTTCAAAAGCTTCTTATCCTTGTATTGCTTTCCAAGTGCAGCAGACTCATTGGATATGTCACACAACTTGGCACTGAAATCAGTCACAGATTGACTTTCATCCATCCTTAAAGTCTCGAACTGTGATGCCAACATGTCGAGCTTAGTTCTCTTGATGTTGGTAGTTCCCTCAAACATATTCTCCAACTGCAGCAATTTTTGACTCAGACTTCGAAGGCAGCGATCTCTTCAATTTCTTCACAAGCTTCTTATCCTTGTATTGCTTTCCAAGAGCAGCAGACTCATTGAATATGTCACACAACTTGGCACTGAAATCAGTCACAGATTGACTTTCATCCATCCTTAAAGTCTCGAACTGTGATGCCAACATGTCGAGCTTAGTTCTCTTGATGCTGGTAGTTCCCTCAAACATATTCTCCAACGTTTTCCACGCTTTCTGAGCTGATGCACATTGAGAAATCAACTTGAAGTTTTTTGAATCTACAGCACTGTAGATCGCAGTCTTTGCCTTGGAGTTACAACTCGACTGCTTTTTCTCACCAGCAGTCCACTTTTCTCTCGGCTTGGGGACTTCTACTCCTTCCTCAGTAGTCATCATAGGACGACTCCAACCAAGTTAAATTGCATTCCAACAATCTTCATCAAGACCACTGATAAAAGCTTCCATCCGAACCTTCCAATATTCATAATTAGAAGAATTAATTAGTGGGGGTCTAGTCATAAACGTACCTTCTTGATGGGAATCCATATGATTAAATCTCAAGATCTGTCTCACTTCCTATACTAACTCTGAGCTACTGTCCGAGCTAACTCTGAGCTACTGTCCGAGCTACCTCTGAACTACAGTCTGAGCTACCTCTGAGTTATATATCTTCGATGTCACACTCTTGATCAACCCGAAACAATACTGAATCTCTAGCGGGAACCCGCTCTGATACCACTTGTAAGTGCAGCCAGGCAAGATATAATATAGGAAATAAACGACACAAAAGATTTGTTAACTAGTGTTCGTTTCCTACTCCCCGGGACCAAGTCCAGTTTCAAATCCACTAGAATAAGAATGCAAATACAACGAATTTGCAAACGCGTAAATTAAATACAACTCTTTAATTTACCACTCTATTCAATAGCATGGATTCTTCAGGATAACTTAATCCTGAGCTAAACTCCCTCTGAGCTAAACTCCGCCTGAGTCCTAACTACACCTAAGCTCGCCTCCGCCTGAGTCCTAACTCTACCTGAGCTTATACACACCGTCAGCAACACCACATACTTGAACAAATCAAGCCAACACAATAGAAATGAACACTCTCTCACTCAACAAAACAATGAACACTCTCTTTTCTCAATGAAACTCTCTGCTCTTTTGAATCTCAGAAGTGTTAGTTATTATGCACGTCTTTCTCCTCTCTTTATAATAAAGGTGCAGATCTCAGATCTCAATATTAATGTAGATCTCCTCCTTGATTTTCTCCAAGAAACTTTCTCCAAGGAACTTTCTTATGTTTATCCCTTCCTTTATTTTCTCCAAAAGATAACGTTGGATCCTCTCAACCTAAATATCTTCTCCAAACATATTCACTGCTTCGAGACACGTCTAGAAGGGTCCAATATGCTCCAACCCTCACTGGTCCAACCAAACAATATAATTCACGTTAGCTTCAACCATCTCGTGTTACCTCAGAGGTAAGCTTGCGGTACCTTAGAGGCAAATAAATGACTACAGACAAAATGCTCCTTCACTAATTGGTAGAATCGGTCAAATCACCTCACACATCAAGAAACTTGACGTTCAGGTCGCGCAGACAGCCGAGTTCGTAAAGCTTCAATAGGGATTTCTTTCGGGTAAAACTGATTCAAACCCTCGTGCTCATGTCAATGCCATTCAGCTAAGGAGTGGAAAACAAGTTGAATCAGCTCAGAAGAATGCTCCTGTGCGAGATGAGGTCGATTTGCTCGAAGATGATGATGAGGTCGTGATTCTGGATCACGACAGAGCTTTTGTGTCGATCGACACAACGCTGTGCATCGATCGACACAAGACCCGTGTCGATCGACACAGAAGCCAGCATCGATCGACACAGAAGGTGTATCGATCGACACGGACCTGTGTGTCGATCGACGCACTACACAGGATTTGGACAATTCGGTTTAAGACGAGCCAAAACTTACCGATTCGGACCCCAAGACAACCATCGTCCATCCCCAAACCCAGAAAGCTGCTGAGAACACCCTAGAACGAGTATGCAAGCCAAGGATTCTGTACCCAAAACGTTCCAGGAAGTCTAAGAAAGAGAAGGAAGATGCTAGGTGCAAGGAGATAGTGGATAGGCTTGTGATTGAGTTTCCGTTTGTTGATGCAATCCAGCAAGCACCCGCTTTGAAACGTTACGTGAAGAAGCTGGTATCCAACAACATCGATACAGAAGAATGCGTGTTGATGGTTAGCAAGGAAGTAAGCACGATTCTGATGAGCAAGATGCCGCCTAAGCTACCTGATCCCGGATGCTTTGTTCTTGACTGTTCCATCTTCAATGATCGATTTGAGCACTCACTATGTGATTTGGGATCAGCAGTCAACCTCATGCCACTGTCAGTTGCTAAGAATATGGGAATGACAGATTTCAAGAAGACACGCGTGTCTTTGATCTTAGCTGACAGGTCAGTTCGTTTCCCGGAAGGATTGCTTGAAGATGTTCCTGTACGCATCGGAGGATGTTTTATTCCAGCTGACTTCATCGTATTGCAATACGACCAAGAGCCTAAGGACCCTCTTATCATAGGCAGACCTTTCTTAGCTACAGCTGGAGCCCTAATTGACTGTCGGAACGCAACCATTGAGCTGAACATCGGAGGTATTGGTATGCAGTTCAACATGACAAGCTGATGAAGAGACCAACCACTGATGGCCAGACCTTCTTCGTGGAAACTTTCACAGACTTTGCCGAACAAATTTTCCAGGATATGCGTCCTGAAGATCTACTTGAAAGAGCTCTGGTCTATTCAGCACTCTCCGAGTATCACTTGGACGACATGGCGATTGGGTATGCGAAGATGCTTGATACGAGTGACCAAGTCTGTTGAATGGTTGCTAATGAGAAGCTACCTGAGGTTTCTACTAATGTTACCCCCACAAGTGGCGATTGGGATGAGGCGAAAGCTCCGAAAATCGACCTCAAACCACTTCCTGCAGGGCTAAGGTACGCGTTTCTTGGTCCAAATTCCACTTACCCCGTTATTGTGAATGCTTCTTTAAGCAATTCAGAGCTCACTCGCCTGCTAAGCAAACTCAAGAAGTTTCGCAAAGCACTTTGTTATTCTCTTGGTGATCTTTCAGGTATTTCACCAGACTTGTGCACACATCGCATTCACCTTGAGGACGAATCCAAGTCATCAATTGAGCATCAAAGACGCCTGAACCCGAATCTGAAGGAGGTTGTCAAGAAGGAGATTATGAAGCTGTTAGAAGCAGGAATCATCTATGCGATCTCCGACAGCACTTGGGTCAATCCTGTTCATGTGGTGCCAAAGAAAGGAGGTATCACAGTGGTGAAGAACAGCAAGGACGAGCTTGTACCTCAGAGAACAATCACAGGCCACCGGAAGCTCTACTCCGCGACTCGTAAGGATCACTTTCCTCTGCCCTTCATTGACCAGATGTTGGAGCGTTTGGCGAACCATCCTTATTACTGCTTTTTGGATGGTTACTCAGGATTCTTCCAGATCCCCATTCACCCGGACGATCAAGAGAAGACCACTTTTACATGTCCTTATGGCACGTTTGCATATCGCAGAATGCCATTTGGATTATGTAATGCACCTGCTACTTTCCAGAGGTGGATGATGGCCATCTTCACGGACATGATAGAAGACATCATGGAGGTGTTCATGGACGATTTCTCCGTCTACGGAGATTCGTTCGATGATTGTTTGGAAAACCTGTGCAAAGTGCTTCAAAGATGCGAGGAGAAGCACTTGGTTCTTAATTGGGAAAAATGCCACTTCATGGTCAAAGACGGCATTGTACTTGGGCACAGGGTTTCCGAAGATGCATTGAGGTGGACAAGGCGAAGATTGAGGTCATGATCCGTCTTCAGGTGCCTATTTTGGTTCGAGAAGTCCGAAGTTTCCTTTGCCACGCCGGGTTCTACAGGCGATTCATCGCCAACTTCTAAAAAATCGCCAGACCGCTCTCCAATTTCCTCTGTAAGGATGTCAAATTTGATTTTGATGCTGATTGTTTGGCTGCTTTTGAACACATAAAACAAGCATTGGTGAGCGCTCCGATCGTTCAACCCCCGGATTGGAATCTTCCATTCGAAATCATGTGCGCGATGTGAGTGACTACGCCGTTGGGGCTGTTTTGGGCCAGCGAAAGGATAGAAAGCTTCATGCAATCTATTACGCCAACAGAACGTTGGATGATTCCCAGAAGAACTACACCACTACCGAGAAGGAGCTGTTCACAATGGTCTTTGCTTTTGAGAAGTTCAGACAATACGTGGTGGGTTCAAAGGTTCTTGTGCACACGGACCATTCAGCACTGAAATATTTGATGCACAAGAAGGATTCAAAGCCTCGTCTTATCCGATGGCTTTTGCTACTTCAGGAGTTTGACATTGAGATCAAGGACAAGAAGGGGATCGAGAATGGCGTTGCAGACCACTTGTCAAGGATCAGAATCGAAGAGACAATGCCCATAGATGATAAACTGCTTGAAGAGAACGTATACTTGGTGGAAATACATTCGGATGAAGTAGATCGTGCCAAATTCGAGCATGTGTCGATCGACACAGTCCTGAGTGTCGATCGACACAAGTCGTCTGTCATCACCTATTCGGACATCTGGTTCGGTTTGGAAGCAATTGACGTTGTCGCTATCGTCTCCAAAGCCCCTGATACCCCCTGGTTTAGCGACATAGCCAATTACCTCGCTGTAGAAGAGAAACCTGAGAATTTTTCAGGTTATGCGAAGAAGAAGTTCCTTCGTGAGATGAGGAAGTAATTATGGGATGAGCCGTACTTGTACAAGCATTGATGGGATCTACAAAAGGTGCGTACCGGATTCAGAGATTCAAGACGTGTTGTTCCATTGCCATGGTTCAGCTTATGCCGGTCACTTCGCGACGTACAAGACATCATCAAAGGTTCCTCAAGCTGGGTTTTAGTGGCCCACTCTGATGCGAGATGCTCACAAGTTCGTCACACGATGCGATGCTTGTCAAAGGAAAGGAAAAATTAGCAAGCGACATGAGATGCCACATAACTTCATCCTCGAGGTTTAAGTATTTGATTGTTAGGGCATAGACTTCATGGGACCGTTCCCACCTTCTTATGGGAACAAGTACATCCTAGTCGCAGTGGACTATGTGTCAAAGTGGGTTGAGGCTATTGTGAGTCCAACCAACGATTCTTCTGTTGTCCTGAAGCTGTTCAAATCCATCATCTTTCCTAGGTTTGGAGTCCCGCGGATTGTGATTAGTGACAGAGGATCTCACTTCATCAACAAGGTATTTGAGAGACTCCTGAAATCACATGGTGTTGAACACAGAGTAGCTGCTCCGTACCATCCTCAGACAAGTGGTTAAGTTGAGGTTTCCAACAGGTAGATAAAAGAGATTCTGGAAAAGACAGTGGGAAAGACAAGGAAGGATTGGTCTGCAAAGTTAGATGATGCACTTTGGGCGTACAGAACTGCTTACAAGACACCATTGGGTACTACGCCGTTTCATCTGCATGGGCTGTTAAGATGATGAATTTCGACATCAAGTCTGCCAAAGAAAGACGTCTGTTTCAGCTGAATGAGCTTGATGAGATTAGGCATCTGGCCTACGAGAACTCAAAGATCTACAAGGAACGCACCAAAGCTGCTCATGACAAACGAATCATCAATCGCACCTTCGAGCCGAATGACCAGGTACTTCTGTACAATTCTCGTTTCAATTTGTTTCCTGGAAAATTGCGTTCGCGTTGGTCAAGTCCTTTCACTGTTAAGTCAGTTCGACCATATGGTGCTGTGGTTCTTGTTAACCACAAAGGTTAAGAGTTTGTGGTGAATGGTCAGCAGATCAAACATTACTTTACAAACACGGCGATTCCGGACGGACACATCATTCCTTTATCGGATCCACTAACTGCCTGAATGCGATAACGTCAAGCTAGCGACGTTAAACAAGCGTTTAGTGAGAGGCAACCCACTATGTAAGTATTCTCTTCCTTTTTAAAATTTAATTTTCATACTTACGTTTGTCTTTGCTTTTCAGACAAACAAAAAAAAAAAATCCATCGGATGGTGCAACGATCGACACGGACCTGTGTGTCGATCGACACACATCGCGGAACAAGGTAAGTACCCGACTCTCTTCTTCTGTTCATCATTTTATCAAAACCTCACAACCCAAAAAAAAACCCAAATCTCCGATTTCTCTCAATTTTTCACCAAATAGAGTGATTCCAACGCCTGAACCGTTCGAAATCTTCCCTTCTATCCTTCCCTACAGTCCATTTCTCGATTCATCAAGGTACGTTCGCTAAATCCCCAATTTTCAGTTCGAACCCTAGGTGAGAATTTTCGGATTTTTGGGTTTAATTGATGATTTCTGGGTTGAATTGATGATTATTCCTGTGTTTTCCCTATCCTCCCAGGTTGATTTCACATCATGATTTGCTAAATTTTAGGATTTGACAAAATTTTGGATGATTATAGGGTCCGAAAATTGAACATAGATGATTTTGTTTTCGTGTGTTTGATGCCTATTTGATTTGGGTTTGATGATTCTTGTTGATAGCATTGAGGAATTGTTGAGATTTTGGCTAATTTCGTTTTGGCGAATTTGTGTGGTTTGGTTGTTTTGACATTTCAGGATGGCGTCTAGACATCCAGCAAGGACGAAGCGAGTTCGTTATCCACCACCCGATGATTCACCACCTGACGACGCAGGGACGTCGACGAGGCCATCCACGTTCCCATGGCCGCGTGTAGAGGGGAAGCGCATTACTGATCCTCGGGGACGTTGGGAGCTTTCAGGACCTGACTTGATCAAGTCGAGGGCCTTCTTGGACAGGCCAATCTCGGAGCAGTGGGACGCCTACGACACGTATTTCTATAATGCGTGGTTGGACATCCAGTCCTGCCTACAGGGTTCTTGTGCGACGACACCTTGGACGCGTTGGGGATTAAGGACCAGATTCACCAGTGTCTTCGCGACATGGGGTTTGGCACGATGCCTACTCTATGGCACCCGTTGTTTCCCGACCTCGTACGCTAGTTTCTCGCCATAGCCCGCGTCTACTGCACCACTTCTGGCTCCATCCATCACGCCAAGGACGGATTTCTGACATTCATGGCCAAAGGTACCCGTTATCGGATTTCTTTTCTTGACCTTTGCCATGTTTATGGGTTTGATTTGAGGGAGGAGGCAGTTGCTCTTGGTGGTTTTGGCAATGTCGGCCAATTCTGGAGGTCGTTTGGCAATGGTGCTTATGATTCGAGGACTACTCCTCAATCTGAGGTTCGACATCCGGTGGTTAGATATCTGGCGAAGGTCATCGGCAACACCATTCTCTGCAAGGATGAGACGAACAAGATGCGTCTCCAGGAGCTGATTTTCATTCACCATGCGCTTGGTCATCTGACACAGGACATTCCGGCTGATGGAGTTCCTTACAGGGCCAACCTCGGGGCTGTTTTCGCGCATCACTTGGTGGAATTGAAGCAAAAGGCCGTCTCCAAGAGCACGAAGGTGAAGAAGTTTGAGACGATTTGGAGCCTGCTTTACCCGATCTTCACTCGATGCGGCATCCATGTCACTTCCTGCTCCATCATCTCTACCCGTTCTTACATCGGGATGGACTATCTGCGCAGTGCTCGGATCATGAAGACCCCTTTGTGGATGTCAAAATCCGCAATCAAGTATTTTTAGGGTTTCTTAAGGGATTCGTCAACTTTCGCGGGTGAAAACTCAAAGAACGAAGAAATCGTAAAGTCAGAACTTTATTCGTCAGCACTGTCGCTGGTAGTTTTTGAGTAAAAGATTTGTCCCCCTCCTTTTGATGAGGGGGGCCAGCTGAACCTTCCCGAGGGAAAGCTGCCTACGTACCCCTTGCGGGGATCAAGCCAACTCGTAGTTCTCAGTAAAAGATGTCTCTCTCCCCAATTCTGACGAATTGAGAGGGTATTTATACAAGAGTACAAGAGTCTTAAGTCGGCCTAAAATATAGGAGAATCTTAGAAAAAAGGAAAGATTGCAAAGGAGCGTATATTCGCTGGAAGGTTCCAGAATCTTCTCCTGAGGCTAAGTCGGCAAGATAGGCCTCGTGGAT
>OVAF01002611.1:0-15093 GCA_900406245.1 Odontarrhena argentea | reverse complement strand
TTTCGATTTTTTTTTACTTGAAATTATCCCTTTTAAGAACTTGTAAATTTTCCGTTTTCTTTAAATGCCTACTTGTCAGGATACTATTTGCCGTTTAACGTCCCTTGAAATTATCCTTTTAAAGAACTTGTAAATTTTCCGTTTTCCCCGAATGCTTATTTGGCACAACACTATTGGTCGTTTAAGATCCTACGTGGACGGCCTCAGAGCGCTATAGCTTGAAGTTTTATTAGTAGTAGATTGCATAGTAATTTTATCTCCAAATATTTATCTTTCTTTTTATAAAATTAAACAGTTATAAGGCCTAGGAGTGTATAACAGTAAAGGCCTATATCACTCATTCACCATCTTTTAACAGTTTTCCATGGATCAGACCAAAACAAATCACACTCTGTTCAAGAATTATAGCTGGAAGAATCATGCTTCTTGGATAAGCTTGCTAAAGTTGCAAGGATGTGTTGCTTAGAGTCTCAAGTCTTAACCAGTGCATATTTTGCCAAATAATGTTATGAAGTAGCCCACAAAAAAGAAAAATTGATATTCTTTCATATGTAAATGTCAAATAAGTACATTTTGTCACAAAACTGTAGTAAATATTGATTAGTTAACTATGTTACAACCTACATCGACAATATATCTGTGCCCATCTTTCCATCAAATCTGATAGAAATACATTTATCTACCTTAGAAAATAGAATCAAACCGTCCATCCCCATTCATATATTAAAAGAAATAACGATTCTTTAATTGATCATTTCACATTAAAACATTAATTTATGTAAGGTTAAATATCTAAATATCATTTATAACAAAAACGTTGCTGAAAACATGAACTCTTCTGTAACTTAAGTAAGAAACCTTATAAGTATGATCATTTAACTTTAATAACTTCATAATCAAAATTCAAACAACTAGTAGGACAAAAAAAGAAAGAAGGGAAGAACTTATTCTAAGATATCAAAACTTTTAAAAAGTAAATGAAGAGATATTTGGTTTTTATTCTTCTAACTCATATTTCATCATGTAAGTTTAATTTAAATTATATTTAAGATAATGTACAATATATTACACATTTTAGTACCATATTTTGTGTTGTTTAATCTTTTTTGCTATTTCACATAGGTGCATCAGATGAGATAGCCAAACCTAATTCAAAAGACATAGTATCATCTTTTTTGGCACCGAGTTCTGAAGATGACTTTCAAAGAGAGGAGTATACATATGATAAACTCGTCAACGTCCTGAAGCAGTTGGGAATCCCATAATTCATATGGGTAATTGTATAGAAAATTGTTTTAAAGTGAACAAACGTGTGAGTATTAGTACTCAATTATCTTGTGTTTGTTCGTCCGAGGATTTTCTTACCAAGACGGTATAATTCATGTGGTCAATCAGGGAATTAAACCCGCGAGGGTGAATTCACAATCCACTGCCTTAATAAATACTCTTGCATATGCCTTGTATCCAATTTAGCTCGATCCCTCCCTCGACATATAACTGATAAGAGCGAATGTACATACACATACACTACTAATTCCATGGTAGGATCAAATCCTCTAAGTCTATGACTTTGAAGATTCAGTTGCCAACAAACATTTTTTAGGTGATTAGTTAGCCATGTATTTTGCCAAAAAGTTATCGCACGCTACAAAATTGTGAATCGCATAACACAATTCGCAATTCTCATCCACTGGTGACACTATGGTTAAGGGCCTTAAGGCCATCATACCGCTCCCATAGCACAGTACCATTCGGGCCTATATAAATGAGTTAGATTAAGCTTGGGCCTAGCAAAGATTATTTAAGTGCTTAGCCCACATTTTTATCCTACTCAGTACTCACAAAAATTGTGTCGAATCACAAAATCTTTTTTTTTTTTTTTGAGTAAAGGCTAATATGAATCACAAAATCTTTGTGATGCAAGAAAAACTAAAAATAACAAACAAACAATCAAGGGCATGAAGCATGCGATGTGAATAAAATGTTGTCAGCAATTACGAAGGTTTTTATTTGTGAACATCATCATTATTTTTTTTTTCTATATATATATATATATATATGATGGAAATGAATAATTCAGAATAAGTCTACCGAGCTACCAAATCAATGTCATAAAAATAAAAACTGTTGCACAATGACTCGGTCCATAATCTGATCTCATTTTTGCTGACGAGTTTGAGACTTTTAGTTTATACATTTGGGAAGGAAACAAATAACCTAGAACACTATTATAATGTCACTATGATAATATGTTGACCATGAACCTTGCCCCCAAAAAAAGAAAAAAAGGATTGTTGACCATATAAACAAGGGACCCTATAAACAAAGAAACCAAATTTGACCAGAAGAAACGTAGCAGAGTTTTTAATTTTCGATCACCTTATTACATGCCCCAACTTGCCCATAAGTGATCGATATGGTCAGGACTTATATCAACTTTATTCTTTATTTTGTTGACAGATTATGATTCTGATTCCAATTATGATTCAAAGACTTACAATACAAAGTGCTATACGTACAATTGTCTAGTTCCCGAAGAAAAACTAATAAATAAATTTATTCATCTGTTATTTAGTAAAAGCTTACCAAAAAGAAATATATCACATAATTTATTCAAGTAGTTTGATCAGATAGTAGGGATTGACACCAGGTTCCTTCGAATATTTGGTTCTTTGATTCTAGGTATATAAAATCTATATAAATCCGAATGATTTTTGAAAAATAATAAAGAGAAAAATGTAAAATATATTCTAATTGTCCGAATATACTCAATCTTACACCAATATATATCTATGATTTAATTTGTTTTTTATGATATTCGAGTATTTATTCGATTATCAGTTTCGGTCTGATCCGGTTCAATTCTAATTCTTTAACTTTAGAAATCAGGTAAAATTGGTTAGAATTTGGTTTCATGTATTTTTGGTTCGGTCTTGGTTTGATTATTTTCTCTAGTTCTATATACAAGTGATCTAATAATAGAATAATATACAAATATTTAGCAAAACATCAAAATGTGATGATTGTTTGGAGTAGCCAGAAAATTATGAGAAGATAGAATCATAAAAGAAAAGTAGAAGAATAATAATGAGGAGGAGTAAGTCAAATGATCAAGTTGAAGAGACTAATCCAATATGTTTTGTGTGACCGAAATTGAATAAAATAAAAGTAGAATGAATCCATTATAATTTTAGTTAAAATAGAGAGAAAGTGGAAGAGGGCGGCCACAAGTGAAGACATTCTCTGTCGCCCACCCAAACCAAAGAAGAGAAGGCGTGCCTCACTTTCCCTCTTCCTCCACTCGCCTCTCACTCGCTTTATCCTTATATAATCACTCCATTATCACAACAACAACAACTACTTCTACACCAAGTTAAATATTGATCTATGTTTTTTGATTGGTCTACACTAAAGAAAAAATTTAACATATTGCAGATCACTAAGATAAAAAGCTTATCTAGTAAGAGCATTTGGATATTTGATCTTCATTTATGGATTGTTGAGTATCGAGATTATGATTTTTTATTACTATTATTTATAATAGATCTTAACTTTGAAAATATGGATATATATATATATATTGATTGAATAGTTTAGAAAAAATATTATTAAGATTGCCGTTTTTTCGGACATTTCTAATAAATTTTTCTTTTATAAAGGCTTGCAGTAAATTTAACAATTTTGCACTACTAGTAGTAGCTTTGTATTGTTCTAAATTGAAAACTCATATGTAAGAGTTGAGCAAATAAATAAAGATCATAAATTTACAATATGTTCGATCATAAATTTATTTTTATCATCTTAAAATTTTGAATCAACGTCCAAAAATATATTCATGTCTGTGTTATAATTATTCAAATTTTTGGATTCTAATCCGTATAAATTTAATTATCCATGCTAAAAAATTTAGTTGAAGGAGTGTCATATTTACTCTTAAGTTAAAAAATCAAACTATAAAATTATTATTTAAAAAATTCTAAATTACATCATCTTTTGGAACGAACACTTTCTTTAATATCATTTGTAAGATATTTTTCTTGTACCACTGTATTACTTTATTTAAAAAAAACTTTAATTGTTGGTTTTGTTGAAGTGGATAATAAGAAGAATAAAAATGGTTTTTAGAGAAATGAGTAGTAGCCCCCACGCGCTAACAAAAGCGCGTCGAGAGACAGTCACACGCGTGTGAATACGGGATACCTGCTAAGTCGGTCGATTTGAATGAATGGTGGGTCCCTTCTTACAAATCCCCAACTCCATTTATCACATTATCAACCACATAATGGTCTTTCTTTAATCTATTTTTTTAAATACAATCTTTTTTATTCTCTACCAGAAGCAATAATATCTCATGATCTTTGCCCCTACATTATTTGCTTTGGACACTCATGCATTTATATGAAAGAATCATGCAGATGAAATATATTAATAAACCATAAATCTAGTCAGATGTGAAACTTTAATTTCATTTCCAAAAGAAAAAAAATAGTCTTTTATATTTGAAGTATATCTTATCCAGATATATTTATATTTCTTCTTTTTTATACCTCAACTATTTTGGAAGGCTTAGACCCACTTAAAAATATGCAAATTATTTCATATTATATTGTGAGTTTGATTTAACAATAACAATAAACCCCCTGAACTGAATTTACCTGATGGGGTTAGGTTACTTCTCTTGGATATTTTCACAGTTTTTTTTTACTCTTTCGAAATTTAGTAAGTAACATAGAAAATCAGCAATTGTCTGGGTCATAAAGAGACCAAATAGGTACATGTATCTACAAAACTCAACTTAAAAAAGGTTTGTTATCTAGAAACAATACATAAATCAGATGAGACCTTTTACTTTAAATTTCAGAAATGGGAATTTGTTTATTCCCTCTCAAGAAAATTGCTTTTTGATCAAAATTGCTTTTTGATCATTATAAAAACACATTTCTCAAAAAGCAATGAGATAAGAAGATATATATATTATAATATTTACAAAAAATAAAAATTAAACGTCATTTGAGTCTAAACAGTCAGCATCCCTAGCAAAGAATACACAATAATCACGGATATTACAAATAATAATAACCATAACAAATTTGGTCAGATGACTCAGATGTTTAAATTTCATTTCAAAACAAAAAGAAATTGGCTTTTGCAATTTGAGCTATATCCTGAGTGGATATACTTTACAATTTTGTAAAGGACTAAACCAGCTAAATGCATGTAACAAATTTGAAATTACATACAAATTTTCACAATAAATTTTGGGTTTTTTAATCTATAGTGAGCTTGAAGTTTCTTAGAAACAACATAAGGTACATGAACATATTCTTATCTACGCACAAAACTCAACTAAACAAAGGTTTGTTAATCTACAAACAATATATAAATCCAGATGAGACTTTTTCCTTTAAATTTCGGCCCTTAAGAAAATTTCTTTTGATCAATATAAAAAGACATTTTCCAATGAGATAATATAATTAAAAAAAACAAAGAAAACTATATCAAATAGAGTATAAACAGTCAGCAAAAAACAGTGACGTCCTTACCTTTAAAAACCTTTCCGAGTTTTTGACTTTTGACCTAAACCATTTCCACGAAAAGAAGAAAACAATTTAGAAATATAATAATAATAAAATGAAAAAGCAAAGACCAAAGAAAGGTAGACGAAAGAAAGATGGCACCTTCCTCTCTCCTTCCTTGTCTTTTATAAACGACCCTTTTAACATTTCTCTTATTCAGTCCCTTCCTCAGAAACCCAAAACCACTCTTCCTCAAAATCTTCACCAAAGACTCAAACTTTTAATCTCTGTGCAACCTGATCTTCTTTTCTAGGTATGTTATCTTCATCTTCCTCTCTGTTTTTTAGAATAGTTTATCTCATCTTTAATGGTTTTGGATTGGTTTCATGATTTCATCTTTCAATCCTCTGTTTTAATAGTTTTGGATTGTTTCAATCCTCTGGTTTTTATGGCTCTTTAAAGAAAAATCTTGAGTAGAAACGTTTTTTTTGGATTTATATATATTTATAAAGTATTGATCTTTTCTTGATTTGGAGTCATGAAATTTGTGTATAAAAAGTGTTAAAGATCGAAACTTGTTTTCAATCTATACAGGAGATGTGTGGAACGAAGAGCAAACTCTGCTCTACAAACACCATAACAGAAGTCGAGTTCATGAGGATGAAGTCAGATGAAGAAGGTTGTGGTGGAGACGCCACGTGTCTGCTTGAATACGCAGCTTGTGATGATCTTGAATCGTTCAAGAAAGAGATCGAGGAGAAGAAGACGGTGGAGGTAGTAGACGAACCGGGTTTGTGGTATTGTAAACGGGTCGGGTCTAAGAAGATGGGTTTTGAAGAGAGGACGCCTCTTATGGTTGCTGCTATATATGGGAGTATTGAGGTTTTGAGTTATGTGATTGCTACTGGGAGGTTTGATGTGAATAGAGTTTGTGGTGACGAGAGAGTCACTGCTCTTCACTGTGCTGTCTCTGGTTGCTCTGTTTCGATTGTGGAGGTTATCAAGATCTTGCTTGATGCTTGTGCTGATGCTGATTGTGTTGATGCTAATGGGAATAAACCGGTTGATTTGTTGGTTAAAGCTTCTCGGTTTATGCCTAATTCGAGTCGGAAGGCGGTTGAGGTTTTGTTAACCGGGAGGCCTGGTTTGGTTGAAGATGAGGAGGAGGTGAAGAGTGTTGTGACTAAGTATCCAGCTGATGTCTCACTTCCGGATATTAACGAAGGTGTTTACGGAAGTGATGAGTTTAGGATGTTTAGCTTTAAGGTTAAGCCGTGTTCGAGGGCGTATTCGCATGATTGGACCGAGTGTCCTTTTGTTCATCCTGGTGAGAATGCGAGGAGGAGAGATCCGAGGAAGTATCCTTATACTTGTGTGCCTTGTCCTGAGTTTCGTAAAGGGTCTTGTCCTAAAGGAGATTCTTGTGAGTATGCGCACGGTGTTTTCGAGTCTTGGCTACATCCGGCGCAGTATAGGACTCGGCTTTGTAAAGATGAGACGGGTTGTGCGAGGAGAGTCTGTTTCTTTGCTCATAGGAGGGATGAGTTGAGGCCGGTTAATGCTTCCACTGGCTCTGCGTTGGTTTCACCGAGGTCGTCTAATCAGTCTCCTGAGATGTCTGTTATGTCTCCTTTGGCTCTAGGATCGTCGCCGATGAACTCTCCTATGGCTAATGGTGTTCCTTTGTCTCCGAGAAACGGTGGGATGTGGCAGAACAGAGTTAATAGCCTTACACCTCCTCCATTGCAGCTTAACGGTAGCAGATTGAAGTCGACTTTGAGCGCTAGAGATATGGATATGGAGATGGAACTTAGGTTTCGCGGTTTGGATAACCGCAGACTCGGTGATCTCCAGTCTTCCAATCTCGAAGAGACTTTTGGAGCTTACGATTCTTCCCCTGTGATGCAGCAACTTCAATCCCCAAGGATGCCTCAGATGAACCATTATCCGTCTTCCCCCGTGAGACAGCCGCCTCCTCACGGGTTCGAGTCTTCAGCAGCTATGGCAGCTGCGGTGATGAATGCAAGATCCTCAGCATTTGCGAAACGTAGCTTGAGTTTCAAACCAGCTCCAGTTTCTTCTAATAATGTCTCGGATTGGGGATCACCGAATGGAAAACTTGAGTGGGGAATGCAAAGAGATGAGCTGAACAAGCTGAGGAGAAGCGCCTCTTTCGGCATTCACGGAAACAACAATGTGTCACGTCCTGTGAGAGACTATAGCGACGAGCCAGATGTGTCTTGGGTGAACTCTTTAGTAAAAGAGACTGCGCCAGAGAGAGCCTTTGTCGGGATGAATGAGAGGATCGGGAACAAGGTGAACGGCGCAGTGGGTAGAGACAACTTTAAGCTGCCATCTTGGGCAGATCAAATGTACATAGACCATGAGAAGCAGCAGATTGTGGCATAAGGAAGCCAAAAGAAAGAATGGGATTTTATAGATTTTCTTCTTCTTCTGGGCCTCTCTACACAAGAATCTAACAAATCTGGCAATAATTCTTTGATTTGTGTTTGACCCCCCCCCAATAGTATATGTTCTTTTTCTATATTCTGTTGTTTTTTTGTTGTTGTCATTCTCTTGTCCTTGTGACACTATGTAATGATTTTAAAAGCATAATAATTGATGCAATGAGTTGAAATGTTCTTTGAAGGATCTATAGCATCTGTACTTGTTGTGGTACCATACTCTTTAGTAGGGGTAATATTTTAGGATTGGAGAAGATTGAACAATCAAGTGCTTAGACAAATTGGGCTTATAGGCATAAATGGGCTGAACAGAATTCTATACCATGCGACAATGAAGCATAAAATCGTTAAATCTTTGGTGTTATGGATGGGAGATGTGCATTAATGTAAATAACCTAATATTGCGGCTGCATTTTATCTGTCGATTTTTAGATTAAAATTTATGGCAACATATATATATATATATATGTATATTTTAAAACTCGAGATTATATAACAAACGGCTCTACCTGCATCACTCTAGACCTCTTGAAGACAATTTGCAGAAATTGTATTCTACAGAATTCATAATCCATACATGGGATAGAAGCCTTAACCATTGGACTTCCCTAGTTGGGTTTACTATTACAGATTAATGATTATTTGTTAGTTTTGTAGGATAATATTCAAGTTTAGCTTAATATGCAAAATTTCAAGACTCCCTTTTAAACTAGAACATAATTCTTCTAAATTTATTAAGCGGGAAAATTAATGGAATATTAAGCTCTTTCTACAATTAATCTTCAGGTAGGGATTGAGACAAGTTTCCCTCATCAATTATAGAAAAGAACAAAAGAAAGTTTAGTCCATAACTCATTCTTATGTTCACCAAACTCCACTATTAGCTTAAGCCTTAAGCCTATGATTTGTAAAGAGAAAAAGAGAGTTATTAACATTTAAAATTCTAAAGTGGAAAATAAAAAGAAGAGAAAACTACAAAATAATTTTGGCTTTTAAGACGAAAAATCAATCAATACCATACTAAAGTCTACTTTAAATGATTCCAAAATTTTGATAATCCTTATCTTCTTTTACTGTTATGTGATTATTTGTACCTCTCTCACTCTCTCTAAGCCACATCAACCGACACTTGCACAACTGTTGACGAAAGTCCTCTTTGTTTTTTCAGATCAAGAACAAGAATCAACTATGAAACAGAGTAATCTCTCAATCTTCTTCTTTGTCTTCTCTCTTTTCATCTTCGGTTTCTTCATGTACAATGACAAAGTCAATTCTTTCTCTTTCCCTTTCACAAGACCAAATCTTCAAGAACGTATCAAGAAGGAGTGTGATCTCTTCACTGGGAAATGGGTTTTCGACAACAAGACACGACCGTTGTACAGAGAAGATCAGTGTGAGTTTCTGACTGAACAAGTGACTTGTTTAAGAAATGGAAGAAAAGATTCTCTGTTTCAGAATTGGAGATGGCAACCTAAAGACTGTTCTTTACCAAAGTAATACACACACACACACTCTCTGTTTTCTCCTTTTCCCGGTTTAATTAGATTTGGTTTTATTTAATAATTCTGATTTTGGTTTTGAAAGATTCGAAGCGAGAATGTTGCTGGAGAAGCTGAGGAACAAGAGATTAATGTTTGTCGGTGACTCGCTTAACCGGAACCAATGGGAATCAATGGTTTGTTTGGTTCAATCAGTGATTCCTCCCGGTAGAAAAAGCTTGAACCACACCGGTTCTCTATCTATCTTCCAAATTCAGGTAAAGTAATAACACTGACACTAACGACATTACTTTATGATTGCACATTAATGACATTACTTTATGATTGCACACTAATGACATTTACTTTATAACCTTTTTTGGTTCTTTTGATAAAAAGGACTACAATGCCACGGTAGAGTTTTATTGGGCACCATTTTTGGTTGAATCAAATTCGNAATCAGTGATTCCTCCCGGTAGAAAAAGCTTGAACCACACCGGTTCTCTATCTATCTTTCAAATTCAGGTAAAGTAATAACACTGACACTAATGACATTACTTTATGATTGCACATTAATGACATTACTTTATGATTGCTCACTAATGAGTAATGACATTTACTTTATAACTTTTTTTTGGTTCTTTTGATAAAAAGGACTACAATGCCACGGTGGAGTTTTATTGGGCACCATTTTTGGTTGAATCAAATTCAGACGATCCGAAGATACACAATGTAATCGACCGTGTAATAATGCTAGAGTCCATTGAGAAACATGCAGTCAACTGGAGAGGCGTTGACTTTCTTGTCTTCAATAGTTACATTTGGTGGATGAACACTGTCTCCATCAAAGTCTTGTAAGTGTGCATTTATTTGTAGTGAATTGAATTTATATAGCTAAGTATTGAAGATTTTGAATTGTGTGTTAGACGTGGATCGTTCGATGATGGGGATACGGATTATGATGAGATCCGACGACCGATAGCGTATGAGAGAATGATGAGGACATTGGGAAATTGGTTGGACCATAATATTGATCCTTTGAGTACAACCGTTTTTTTCATGAGCATGTCTCCTCTCCACATCAAGTAATTAATTTGTCCCCTACATTTAGTTAAATTCTTTTTATGTTTTGTAAGTAATCATTTTCCGTTTTAGGAGTTTGGATTGGGGGAATCCTGAGGGTATAATGTGTGCTTTAGAGACAACACCGATCTCAAATTTGTCGATGGGGACGGAGTATCTGGTGTTTTCCGAGGTTGGTACGGATTATAGGCTACGTTCGGTGGTGGAAAACGTAACACGGTCTCTAAGAGTTCCGATTCATTTCCTTAATATTACTAGATTGTCCGAGTATCGTAAAGATGCACATACTTCGGTCTATACGATCAGGCAAGGCGAATTGCTGACCCGAGAGCAGCAAAATGATCCGGAAAATTATGCTGATTGTATCCATTGGTGCTTACCTGGCGTTCCCGATACTTGGAATGAATTGCTCTATGCACATATCATTTCGAAATCTGTCATGACCCAATGATGAAATCATTTGCGGATCTTTTTTGTTTTGGTTTGTTTATAATTCTTGTGATGTGTATAGGATGAAAAAATCGAAGAGATTTGAAGTGAGAGCAAGTATACCATACATAGAATGTTTTGCGAATCAAGGAAAATATATTCCCAAATCGATTTTATGCAGATCGGTCTATATTGTTACAAAAATATGTTCACATATAAATAACTATTAAGGGCAAAAGGTAAGCTTGTGAATTAAGAAATTAAGCAAGTTCGAAAGAATCCACTTGGGGAAATACATGACTAAAAATAGCAGAACTCTAGATCTCTGTCCATAATTTATTACTACTACTATATTAATTTATTACTACTACTATACCTTTTTTTTTGGGGTCAAAACTACTACTACTATACCATTCCTATATTATAAAGCAAATTGGAATTTTGAAGTGGAATCAAAGAATAATTAATAGGAACATGTTACTTCTGCGAGGGTTCACCAAAAGGGTAGACCAGAAAAGCAGTTGAAGGTTACACCTTGATGCAACCAACGGCTACTACGTTGAAGATCTCAAGACATTAGTTTAATAAGTGCACATGTCACAAGAGAAGTTATATTATAAAATGTTATAACATACAATTGTATCCGATCCACAAGAATTAATCTACTACAATATAGTGTGCCATGTTTACGATATATACTTTTACTATGCAGGATCACGACAAATAACTTTATTTGCATTATTTTTAAAATATCTTGCAAATTTGGCTCCATTAATCCGCACAAATTTTGATAAATCGTATTTTCTGAAAATCGAACTCCAAATCTTTCGTTATAAAATATTAATGAACTCTTTGGACCACTAGCTAGTAGACCAGGATGCTTCCACTATTGATCAGAATCTTTAGTCAAAAGCTTCTTTGGCTACATGTGAGGTAATTTAAAGAGTGTTATATAAAGAATTAAGCTCAAAATCTTTGATCAATCTTCTCTTTCCCTCTCCTTTGTGCTTGCCAAAGTCCTCTTCTTTCTCTTTATCAGATGCACGTATGGAGAACAAGAACTCGATTATTCGAAACAAGATCAATCATGGAAGAGAGGAAGACGAGTAATCTATCAGTCTTCTTCATTATCTTTTCTCTTTTCATCTTCGGGTTCTTCATGTACATTGACAACGTCAAACCCATTTCTTCTTTGACATCTTCGAACCCGTTTTATAGTAGAGGAGATGTTGATTTGCAGCCGGAGGAGTGCGATCTCTATACCGGAAAATGGGTTTTCGACAACAAGACTCATCCATTGTACAAAGAAGAACAATGCGAGTTCTTGACAGAACAAGTAACTTGCTTGAGAAATGGAAGACAAGATTCTCTGTTTCAAAACTGGAGATGGCAACCTAAAGATTGTTCTTTGCCCAAGTAAAGCTAATGTTTTCAACTACTCTATTTTTTCTGGTTTGATTGTTTCGGATTTTACAAACGTTTTTATTTTATCTGGTTTGAAGGTTCAATGGGACAGTGTTGCTAGAGAAACTGAGGAACAAGAGATTGATGTTTGTGGGTGACTCGCTAAACCGAAACCAATGGGAGTCAATGGTCTGTTTGGTTCATTCCGGGGCTCGACACGGTATAAAAACCTTAAACCAGGCCCGCTCTCTCACCATTTTCCGAATCCAGGTAAAGTAAATAAAACAAAAGATTTTATACTCCCTCCGTTTCATATAATGTTTTAGTTAAAACAGAACAATTGAGAATATTTTTCTTTCAATATAACATTACTTAATATTTAGTTAAAAATAATATTACCAATTTTTTAAAAAATTTCTTTTTGGTTTTTAAATATACAAAGGACTATAATGCGTCGGTGGAGTTTTATTGGGCGCCATTTTTGGTGGAATCAAATTCAGACGATCCTGAAAAGCACAGTGTAATGGACCGTATCATAATGCCTGAGTCCATTGAGAAGCATGCAGTCAACTGGAGAGGCGTTGACTTTCTTGTTTTCAATAGTTATATTTGGTGGATGAGCACACCCTCCATCAAAGTTCTGTAAGTAGTATACATTGATACTTGTACACACATTCATGTATGTGTATATGTAAATGAATTTATTGTTTCGTTTTTTAATAATTAAGAGGTTCCGGATCTAGATCCGTACATCATATCACACCAAGGATCAAAAAATGTAATATGATATTCTTTCACACGTCTCCCAAACCTGTGCGCTCTAGACTTTGCCTAAAATACTTTTTGAGTTGAGTTAATGACTCTTGGTTTTGTAAATGAATTAGAGATCAACTAAAGAATTATGAATGGTGAAATACAGACGTGGATCGTTCGATGAAGGGGACATGGAGTATGATGAGGTCGAACAACCAGTAGCGTACGAGAAGATGGTTAGGACATTGGGAGATTGGGTGGACCATAACATTGATCCTTCAAGGACAACCGTTTTCTTCATGAGCATGTCTCCTCTTCACAGCAAGTAGTTAATTTAATAACCCCTCCATTTAATTAACCTCTTTAAATTTTGTAACTGATCATTACTTTGATTGTCTTCTTAGGAGTTTGGATTGGAATAATCATGAGGGTATAAGGTGTGCTTTAGAGACAACACCAATCTTAAACATGTCGATGGGGACAGAGCATAGTCTGTTTTCGGCGGTGGGTACGGACTATAGGCTGCTGTCTGTGGTGCAAAACGTCACACAATCTCTTAAAGTGCCAATTCATATCCTCAAAATCACTAGATTGTCTGAGTACCGTAAAGATGCACATACTTCGGTTTACACGACTAGGCAAGGCAAATTGCTGACGCTGGAGCAGCAAAACGATCCAAGGCATTATTCTGACTGTATCCACTGGTGCTTACCCGGCGTTCCCGATACTTGGAATGAATTTCTCTATGCACTTATCATTTCGAAATCTGTTATTACCAGAGCATGAAATTATTTGGATGAGTTCATCCTTTAATTTTGTTGGGTTTTTTTTTTTTGAATTTTTTTTTTTAATTGTCAAAATGTATATATGATGATCATATATAAAGGATTTGAAGTTGAAATCACATTATGTTTTGTGAATCTAGGTAAATCTTTCACACATCGGGGTCTATATTGTTACACAAAATATGTTCACAAGGAAATAAGTTTGAAGGCCAAAGAAGGTCCTATTGTTACCATAGTTACAAACTTGTGAATTTTCTTTCTTGTTTTACGCATTATGACGCTACGGATCTGCAGGTAAAGATCAATCTCAAATCCTTAGGTTCGGCAAGGGTCAAGTCTAGAACAAATTTTTCAGGTAAAACAAACAACTCAAGAAGTTTAAGCTCATGTCTTTAATCAACCAACTCATGGAATAACTTAATATAATAGACTCATGCTACTTCTGTGATGGTTCACCAAAATGGTTGACCAGAAAAAAAGTTTAAAATATTTTCTTTTTAGTTTTTTTTAATCTATATTGAAAATCTCAAGACATTTTTCTCACAATTTTCAATACATTTTTCTCACAGTTTTCAAGAAATATTAATTGAGGCTACGATTTTCTTAATTGGCTAACAACGACCCAAGGTTCGTAATTGTCGAATTTATTCTCATATGTTCTAAAACTGAATCTAACAAATATGAAACAAACTAATGGTAGACAGAGGAATGCTCACCATTCTCTGCTATTTCTTGCATTCATTGTTCTTCCCCTGTTCCTTCTCGGATGCTATCTCAACAACGAGAAGGCGAAAGCTAGTCGGTTTCAAGCATTAGCAATGCATACACTCCAGAAACAAATCAGTCCACCACAACAAAGAAAAGAAGACAAAGACATGAAGATTAATGATCTAGTGTCTTTAGAAGTTTGTGATGTGTTCACAGGACAGTGGGTTCTTGATAACATCACATATCCATTATACAGAGAAGAAGAATGCGAGTTTCTCCCAGAGTGGATGGCATGTAAGAGAAACGGGAGACCAGACTCTAAGTACCAGAAATGGAGATGGCAACCTCGGGATTGCTCGTTACCAAGGTCAGTTCCAGATCTTTAGAAGAAAGATAAAGAATAAATTTGTAAGTTACATTCTCTCAAAAGATTTCATTCTTCTCGTGTTAGGTTCGATGCGAAGCTGCTGCT
>OVAF01002610.1:3107-15096 GCA_900406245.1 Odontarrhena argentea | reverse complement strand
TTGGAAAACCTGTTAGTCCTAAGTGGTTAGGATTAGATCCAGTTTTCCTACACTCTTTTCTCCCTTAATTTGATTTTATCATTATTTTAATTTAAAAACTCTATGTTAGAACCTCAAAAAATCTCGTCTTAGGACCTTTTATTTCATATATGTAAGGGTCTTATTTATAAATTAATTGTTTACAAATTTCACTTTCTCTTGGAGTAATATCTTTGTCGCTCTCATATGCTCGTTTGTTGAGCATCTAAAAGACTACATCAGTAAAGAATGGATGTAGCGGCGATGGAGCTTCCTTGGTTGTGTTTTAAACGAAGAAGATTCCGAAGCAAATCCTTTTCCCTATCCAGATCTCTCAACCGAACAAAAGGAAGAATAATCTTGGTTTAAAACTATGGATTCTGCTTGCTTTTACTCTGCTTCTTTTTCTCTAGTGAAGTTTCACAGGTGAAGTATCTCGGCAAAGAAGCAGCGGCGGCAGTATTGTTGACAAAAAAAAAATTGTTTACAAATTTAAATAATTTTTCTTTGGTAAAATAATTTCACTAGTTTATTAAGGCATAATAATTCTTCGAACGTATATTTTATATTTGTTCGAAAAATGCATTTTTCTAGTCTTTCCCCCACCACAACACTCTTTTTTTTTTTTTATTACTTAACATATTTTTAATTTTCTATGATTTTTTTGTCATAATTTAATATGATTGTTTTAAACTCATTAAAATAAATAAAAAATAGCTTTATATATGTAATTATATATACCTGTAAAAAAATAGTGAGAAGGTTTTGCCATACATTTTTTTTGTGATGTGGACAAAAACGCTACTCCCTCTGTCTCATAATAGATGATGTTTAAGGTTGTGGCACACAGATTAAGAGTTCAATAAATTTTTGTTTTTTCCCATATAAAAATATCATTTATCATTCAATTTAACACATTTCAACCAATAATAAATCAATCTGCAGAATACTAAAAGTCATATTAAATAAAAATACATTTAATTTCATCTTGAAAACCTAAAACATCATCTAATTTGATACAAAAAAAAACTCCTAAAACCTCATCTAATATGAGACAGAGGGAGTACTAAACTATGCAATGTTTTTATTTTCTATTGTAACAATATCATAGTTGTTGAGGCGAAATAGAGTCTTAATATAAAAAATAATTTTAGTGAATCACAATAATAATTTAGTTTTGGTATATTTTTTATAACACATGTAATTTTATTAAACAAACCGACAAGATTACAATCCCAAAAGATGGAGATTTAGCCCAAAAGAGGGATAAAGGAGCCGGCAGACAACAGTCTTCGGAAAAGCAAACTGGTGAATGTCCAAGACTAACCCAGAAACAAGCTAAAGACGAAACATAACTTAACCACTTACAAGAACCACAAACTATGTCTAGTAATGAAAAAATTAGAAAAAGCTTGAACTCCAAAACAAGCAAAGCCGATATCGAGGAGGAGATATGAGACGCCGTGAAACTCCCTTTCAAGAATGAATCTACCTTGAAACTTCATGAATCCGAATATTCTGAACCATATGAGGTTCTTTGAATGGACATAAACAGGAAATGGCGAGGTGAAAAAAGGATACACCGGTAACCGCCTACATAGAAGTTTTGCGAAGGGATCTCGAACTAAATTACACCATTGAACAAAGAGCGGATCTTCTTACCGAGAAGCATCGTTCAGGGGAAAACGAGATAGGCACCAGATCGAACTCGGAAAGACATGCAAAGGAATCTCCAGAAGAAACGGCTGCGGAAAATTGCATGCAGAGAAATCTAAGCCAAATCCAAAATTAACAAACTATAACATAGACGATTGGATTCAAGAAGAGGAAAAGAAGCAAAGATAAAAGAAATCAAAGTTTGGACCGGCGACGGTGCTAAAGGAGCCACCGCGCCAGTCACCCGAAGAAAGCAAGATTGAAGGTTTTTTAGAGAGAGGTGAGAGCTAGAGAGAGACCCCTAAGAACTTTTGGTATATTTTTATCAGTATTTATATTATAATATTTCATATTTAGTTTATAGATATATCTTTATAATAAATATTAGGAAAAATATCAAAAATACATTTTTAACTCCCTTCTTTCAAATTTACACTTTTTAGTCATCATTCTTTCAAAACTATATTTCGAAGAAAAAATTGTTTTAAACACCTCTTATCATCTTTCAACCCTAAACTTAAACCCTATCACTCATTCTCAATTTTATTTATAGAGTTTTAAGGTTTAAAATGTTGGTTTTAGGGGTTTTAAACCCCTAAAACCAATATTTTAAACCCTAAAAATAGGTTCCACCCCCGAAAAACTAAACCCTAAAAATTCTAAGTTAGTTAAACCAAAACTATAAATCTAAACCCTAAAACATAAACCTAAAAATAAATTAACAAAATTAAAAGAGTCAAAACATATAAAATTTAAAAAATGTAAAACTGAAAGTGTAAAAATGTAAAAAGAGATAAAAATGTATTATATAGAAATTCTCTAAATATTTTAAATAATAGAAATATTTTTAATTTTGTTTATCGCTTTGAAAAACCCGGCAACGCTTTAGTGGAAGCGTGTTATAGCTAACGTAGGTGGCTCTATTTTTATCCAACAAAATACACATATTCATTCATGAAGAAATATAACTTTAATAATCATATATTCATATTTTTGGTTAATCAATCAATCATTTTTTTAAACAAAAAAATTTCTTCCTTGAGTCTAATATCTTTTAAACATGTGAAGACATTTGGTGTCGTTCGTGATGAGTTTAATGTTTTTTACTCCCAGAATATCAGTTCATAATAATTGTCCGGGAAAATTTCATTAATATATTTTTAACTCCCTTCTTTCAACTCTACACTTTTTAGTCACCATTCTTTCAAAATTACACTTTGTTTCAACCATATACCCGAAAACCCTATCATTCATTCTCACTTTTATTTATAAAGTTTAGAAACCCTAAGTCAATTAAACTCTTAACCCAACTCAAACCCTAAACCCTAAGCCCTAAACAAATTAACAAAACTAAAAGAATCATAACATATAAAATTTGAAAAGTGTAAAAGTGTAAGAGAGGAAAATAAAAAGTGTATTAGCGATAAAATTTCTCTAATTGTCTTGATTCTAAGATGATGACAAATCTGTAAAAGTACATAGAACCAAACTGTGTAAAATCATCAGTTTCAGTTACCATAAGTTGTAGAATAATTTGGTTACTACAGAAATTCTTTGGATCATCATTAGATGTAGAAGAAACAAATAAGAGGAAGGAGCATACTATTTAACATTATGTAACACAGTATAACTGTAATGATCCTAATGGAACAAATGTCTTTAATGCCAATTGCCATAATGTGTAATGGAACAAAAGAGAGAGGGCTAGAATTTACAGGCATGCCAAACTCTAGTTCCCTCATGTGACCCTTTCTTGACTTATGTCTCAAAATTGGACCACATCACCATGTGCTTTAACTTTTCCCTGCCGTTTTTAAACAACACATATTTGCTTTTACAACCATCCACCATCATCATCTACACAAACACATACTTGACCAAGAGTCTAACATATTATCTCATGCACACAACCCATGAAACTTAACAAAACTCTTGGCTAAGGAACTAAGAATTAATAATTTTTAACATTAAACAAGTAATAAACATTATAGCGTGGACCAAATATTCAAAATATAAAATGCCATTAAGTTGAAACCAAAACTGCAATAGAAAGATAATATAATCTAATATTATCTATGACAAACACATCTGTAATGATAAGCACTGTTGATAGGGTCATTGCCTTCCACTGGGACTTGCTCAGCTCTGCATCTGTATCTGCATCCTCTGCACTCATTATACGTACAAGTTGGTGCCGTCGACCCTATCATATTCCTCCTTGTCGATTTCTGCTAAGAAATACCTAGAAATTAAACATATATACCGCTATATCATTAATGTATACAAGAGTTCTCTCCATGGGGATTTACCAGGAAACGTAGTTGTGAGGGAAGTGAGACCGTATTCTGAATAGAACGAGCTCGTGAAGCTGATTGAAAAAACCATGAACGAGAGAAGTGCGAGTAAAGAATTAATAAGTGTTAATTGTATTGAGTCTAATAGATTGATATAAGGGGATGAAAGATTGAGACCTTGAACAAGATAATTTCCAAGAAGCAGACCAAAGAGAAGAAAGAAGAGAGATATGCATCGTAGCTTGATGTTCATCATTCCATGCTTCATCTTCTTGCTATTCTTCTTCTTCTTCTTACTTTATTGTATGGACCAAATGTTTTGGAGAGAGATAAGTTTGTCTATTTAGCTGTAAGTTTTGTCTTCTACTTATCATCTAATGGTGAGGTTTGGAAACACGTAGAGATAAGAGTTGGAAAATACAAAGGATGAAGTATTCACTTTAACCCCCTAGATGAAAAACATACGTTACTAATTAACTCCCTTCTTTTGCACAATTTCTACACTCCCCTCTCCCTCGCTCCTCATTGATCCTCCCTTACATATACTTTTTTTGAAACGAACGTGAACCATTTATATGGCTACAACTTTATATACTTTACTTGTTTTATGATTTTTCTTTTTCTTTTTTATCGTACTAGCAGAGCCGTGCCTAGCGGTTCATAGAACGTAGGCGGATTTATAAAATAATTTTTCTTACAATACTGTAAAAATATAAACTCTTATGTTATAAATATATGAAATATTATAAAACTTTAATATACAAAATACCATATTTTATATTTACAAAATCAATTACAATTTTTATAAATGAAAATTAAATAAATTCAACACTTAGAAATGAAAATAATAAATAAGGAAACTTAAATAAAAGGTAGATCCTTATTTATCTAAAACATAGAATAATCTTGATATTTCATACATTATTGACAATTTGAGCTAGAGAACAAATGAAACTTGTATAAAAAAATGATATGGAAATATTTAGGGTGTAACTGGATGTGCAAAATATGGAATAGCAATATCATGAATGATTGATTCCACGTAATCCCACCAAAAATACAATATTCATACTAAGGGTGTAACTGGATATCAAGTTTATGAATATAATGAATAAGATTATTGGAATGTATGGGATAAAAGAAAAATGGGATATGGGATAAAATAATAAAAACAAGTATCCCACACTTCCCACTTATTCATGAGTATTTGTTATCGTGAATATTTTAGTAAAGAAAATCAGGTATTCCCACGTATTCAGGAAAATCTTTCTGAATATCTTTTAATATTTTATTCAGAATAAATGGTGATTTTTTTGTGGAATTTTGTGGGATTAAGCATTCATGGTATTCATATTCCAAATTTTGTCCATCCAGTTACACCCTAAATAGAATATTGAAAAGTATCCAGAATCATTTTCCTGAATAGATGGGAATAATCTATTTTCTTTTGTAATTTATCCATGATAATAAATGGTCATGAATAAGTGGGAATCGTGGGATATCTTTTTATTGTTTTTATCCCATATCTCATTTTATTTTATCCCAAATATTATTATTCATAATATTCATAAATTTGAGATCCAGTTACACCCTTATATAGTCTCTTGCATGTGATATAAAATTAAACGCCCTAGACCATTGTCTCAATTTTCATCAAGTAGGCACAGCTCTGCGTACTAGCAGATGAAAATTAAACATTTAGAGCATCCTCATCGGTAAAAAAAAAGAGGATATATATCTTTAAAAAAATTAATATTAAATTTTAAGACACTAGAGAAGAGGCACAAGTGATCTTGGCCTAGTGGCAGGTGGTAAGTCCACGGAAGGCAGACAACACCAGTGCACCAGGGATCGAGTCCCGTTCCCTGCAATATGCATTATTTGGCTATTGGGCCGGCCAAGACACTAGAGAAGAGAGTGAAAATCAAAAGTGTTATTGTAGGGACTCACGGAAGACACCACAAACCACTTTTAAAGCACTCAATTACTCATTCATTTTTTTTTTTTTTGGGTCATCTGATGATATATAAAAGACGCATGGTACAACACTAGCAGGAGGTACACCTATACAAATATAAGAGCCACATCCTAAAGCACCGTTGCTAAAGGGGAAGGCGGGCAATAATAGAGCCCATACACTACAAAAAAATGCTAGAGGGAAGCTAAACAGAGGACCCAATCCTCTCATCATCAAAGATACCCTTAAGCCAAAAAGGAAAATCCGAGGGAAGCTCCTCTATTCCTTGCTCTAGACTCCACCTCAAGGGACCATGGGGGAGATGGTTCAAAAGAACTTTCAGAGAATCACCAAAGGCCAAAAAGGAGGGCCATGCCTTTGGTCTGATCACTGAATTCACCATATCTTCAACTTCAGTGGCAATAATGATATGGGAAAATCCATAAGTGACCATACTGTTGATAGCCCACTTGAGCACTGTCATGTTGGCTTCATTCTCAGAATTGATGTGAGAGAAACATCATCTACTAAGAAGAATGACAACCCCCTCTGAGTCTCGAAACACCCAAGCTGCTCCAACCAAAGCCAATCTCTTGTGCCAGCTGATTCCTACATTGCATTTGAGCCAAGGATCATGAGGTCTTTTCCATTTGTTTTGTAGATTCCTGACCGAGAGTTGAGCAGCAATTTCAGGGCCTTCATGAAAAAGTTGCGTTGTCTTCCAATCACAAGCTTTATCTCTTATCATCTTTACAATGCTTAGAGGATCAATCTTCACTCCTTCAAACAAAAACCCATTCCTACTCTTCCAAATATACCACATGACCCAAGGAAAACTTTCTCTTACCTCTAAATCAATGGATCCCAAAGTCATAGACCGGAGCAAGTAGGTGATGTTTTCCATAACTGACACCACGTTGAACCCATGATGTGGGTATGGGAAATTAAACAGGGCCCAAATCCGACGAGCTGTAGGGCAGATAAATAAGATATGGTTGGTTGATTCTCCCTCTTGACCTTAAATCTGGCATCGAGAATCCACAGACATGCCTCTCATAGCAAGCGAATCCGCAGTAGGCACGACACCATTGAGTACTTTCCAAAGAAAGTTCTTGATCTTTGGACTAGTCTTTAATTTCCAAACCTACTCTTTGAGATTATTGAATGAAGGTTGCATCTCCGCTTGTAAAATTAACTCCTTGTGGGAATTCTTGTAGGCTATATCATACCCTGACTTTACTGAATAATGACCATTCACATTGAAACGCCAAACCCAAAAATCATTTCTATCAACTGTCGGCTTAGTGGTTTGAATAATCGCAGCATCATTGGGGAAAAGAGCTCCTGGACTTTGTCTCTATCCCAGCATTTGTTTGAGAAGTCAATGATGTCTTCAACCATGAGTGAGATATCAGTGGATGATGACTTCATAAAGGGAGCTCTCAATCTTCCATCTTCTAACCAATGATCATACCAGAAGTGAGTGGAAGCTCCATTGCCAATCATCTTCTTTAAGCCTTTGGTTAGTAGCAATCTTCCATGCAAAATGCTCTTCCACCCAAAGGACGAGCCTTTACCTTCAGTGGCCAAAAGGAATTCTGTGTGCTGAAAATTCCTGCTCTTTAGAAATTCAGACAGTAAACAATCAGGTTTTTGTAAGATTTTCCAAGCCTGTTTCCCCAGAATAGCTTGATTAAAGCTCTGAATATCTCTAAATCCCATCCCTCCGAGGCTTTTATCCAAGGTTAGCTTCTCCCAACTAATCCAGTGAATCTTCATTTTGTTTTTAGACCATTGCCACCAGAATTCAGAGATGCCAGAGATGAGGTTATCAGAAGTAGTTTTGGGAAGCTTAAAGCAAGTAATGGCAAAAATAGGCATAAACATTGCCACTGACTTAATTAAGGTTTCCTTCCCTCCTTGAGAGATCATTCGAGGAAAATAGCCAGAAGTCCTCTTTTTCATCTTATCCTAAAATATAAGACAGCATCTCCACCTTTGTTCCACTGAAACACTCGGGAAGTCCGAGATAAACACTCGCCCCACCTTCAGAATAGATACTGAAGTTGTACGGACAACTAGTCCAAATATTTCTCTGCAAGAGGTTACAATTATTCGTCTATTTCTTCATTTTTATTTTGGTCAATCGTTGTTTTGTGTACATTTTTCAATGGACTTTGTTTCATGATCCTCTTTCTTATCCATAATATCAACTGCTCATAGCATGTAAAAGTATTACGACGTCGATTTGCTCTTTGGTTTCATTTGACATAATTAGCTAGATTTTGTCATTGTCAGGTACCTGAATTTCTCTTTTTGTCATGTTTAATGTCTCTTCTAAAGTTCCTTTAATCTCTTTAGAGATTCCTCGCTCTGGTCAATTTAATTATGCTCCTCTATTTTTCGAGGATTCTTATATATGGAACCAATGGGTCTATCACACTCTAGGCGATCTTCAGAATCCATAGCAGTTTAATATTGTCATTCCAGACATTAATTATAATTGGAGCATTATAGCCGGTATATGTGACTTTGTCACTATAATTGGGTCAGCAAAAGCGTCTGGCAATTAGTACGCTAAGCTCTGCATATTCTTTTGGAATTTTAGTTTGATGATCAATAATTTTTATTGCAATTAATTCTTTTCTCCAGGTGTTTATTTTCTCCCCCTAATGTTGGATAAAATGACTCATTATTCCGAGCCGAGCCTATAGAAATCCTTCATGAATGGCTCTAAATATTTAATCATCTTGTATATCCAACACATAATTTTTTTCTCCTTCGAGGACCCATCACATATAGTTGTGGTGGAACACTTTTGCACACTCAAAGATTTTCAAGATGAGAAATATTTGGTTTCTGACCCTGAACCAATAATATGGGGAGACTCTTGTAATTTACACATTGGCTTGATGCAAATCGCTTAATTGAGATAGCAAACTCTTAAACTTCAGGTTGCGATTTGATGACAAGGATAAATGTGAATATCTATTCGATGTGTCCATCAGCTCGAAGCATTTGTTATAACCATACGGTTTCTAAAATATCACATGGTGGGTGATTAGCTCATCACTATCTCCTTGTATATGCTCTAAAAACTGATATACAATGAACAATTTGTTCCACATAAATTTTCCTTACTTTTCGCATTATCATTCAACCACATAAATAAGTCTGCTAGAGTCTATTTTTGGAGTTGACCAAAAATATTTCGTAAAATAATTTAAGACTTATCCGTTAGTTTGCTATACGTGCAGACTTCTTAGACAGTCTGCGACTACAATTTCAGTTGTAGTCAAATTTCTGAGTCACGGTCAACGCTAAGCAGACCTCTAAAATAACATACGAAAATTACGCAGACTGCTTTGTAAGTTTACAAAATTACGCAGGCTGATCTGTAAGCCTGTTGGCAGAAGTTAAACCATGGTCAAACTGGGCCCCAACCTGCTTCTGAGGGACAACAAGTCTTACCCCTCGGTTAATTCTAAATCTAGACCCTTTTACAACAGACTTCAAACGAAGGCTGCCATGTTTTTTTTTTTCAAAGGAAACACAGCAGACTTCACCCGTAGTCTACTATAATAAAAAGTCATTTCCAAAACTAGACCCTATGTTATGGCAGACTATCAGATAAGTCTGCTGCCGCAGATGAGTTCCAAATTTAACGAGAATCGATCAGAATCTTACTTATAACCTCCAGCGAACACCGTACACGTTGACCGGAAGTAATACAACACAATGCTAATCGTTTTGTCACCTACGACTGTAGGAATCTTGAGCACTTTAACTTTCAAAATCTCGGACTGAAATTCGATGAAATTTGAGATGAGTTTGATGATTTCGATGAAAGATAATGGCATACGGAGAGGTTAAAGGTCGAATTTAAGCTCTTACAAAGCTTTAAAAGCTTCCAAAGGGTTGGAAATGGTGGTTGGGAGAATTCATGGTAATGGCAAACCTGTAGTTAAATGGAGAAGATGAGGACAAAATGGTCCTCCTCGTTTTCAGAAAAAAATAAATAAATAATGGCACAAACTGTAAATAAGTAAGCGTTTGGAGGAGAGAAGGGGAAGAAACCCAAGTTCTTCAGTTCAATATGTATATAACCAAATCCGGACAATTCGGTTCAGTAAATAATCTGGGATCGTGCTTGTCATTTCACGAAAGAAGAGAAAACCGGTCTCTGGCGCTTCAACTTTTCCAGTTTATCTTCTTCCTTTGTAGAATGTTGATGATTCTCCCGAAAAACCCTCGTTTCTGGGTTTAATCTTCTTCCTCCTCCAAGTTTCTCCGTCGCTTTCTTCTCTACAATCAACGGTAAAGATGAGTACGATCAATAAAATGCGGATCAAGGGTATTAGAAGTTTCGACCCAGAGAATAAGAACGTCATCAGTTTCTTCAGGCCTTTAACTCTAATCGTCGGTTCCAAACAAAACCAATTAAACCATATATAACCCAATTAAACCATAACCCAAAGTCTCCTCTGATCGAAAGTGAATTGGGGAAGAACAGAAAAGTTAGGGTTCATGACAGGGGCTCTCTCGTGATAGCAAGAAACAAATATTGAGTGATTCGAACTTAAGAGAGACATTGAAAGTAAGTATGAGTCACTCTTCTTCGTTTGGTTCATACTTACTTTCAACAATTTTTCTAAGGGGGAGTTATTGGTTATGGTATTTCAATGAATTCCAAATTCATGTATGATTTGATAGTATTTCCAAATCCTTATGAAATCCTCTGAAATCATAAGGTTTTAGTTAGGAATTGAGTCTTTGTATTTTTAACATGGAAATCCATGGAAATCCATCAAATCCTTTATAAAATCAAATCCCTGGATTTATAAATCATAAAACGAATAACACATGATTTGAAATAGGATTTACAAATCACAAAACGAATAACACTGGATTTAAATATGGATTTAGAATTCACTGATCCAATAACACTGGATTTGTTTTAAGTTTACGGATTCTTTGAAATCCATAAACCAATAACCCCCACTAAATAATGGGCTAGAATCATATGTAGTTGGGCTTGGGCATATATCCCAGTCTCGTATGTTATGTTTAATGGGCCCTAACCCCTAAATATATATATATATGTAGAGATTGCAAGAGCATGCGATCTCATCTCCCGCCTCCTTCAACCTGAGATTCGGCCTCCAGACAATGAAGGTGTCTTCGCTCAAGCGTAGTTGGAGTCTCCCGGATCTTCAACATCTTAAAGCGTTACGTTCGAATTCGAATCAAAGAGTCCCCCGGAAAACCACATCTCCATGGTTAATGCTTTTTCCAAGGGACGGTGGTTGTGTACTGTATAACCCAGACGAAGACGAGGTTTTGGAGAAACCCGTATTATCTTCAGAGAATCGATTTCTCGCAAACTCGGGTAATTGGTCCCTGATGCTAGATTCGCGTTCCAATTTGTTTGTTATAGATGTGTTTAGCGATTTGCGTTTGATTCTTCAGCCTCTAGTACAATTCACAAAAGGTAACTCTACTCTCAAGCGTTTGGGGGATAGGGAATTTAGATGGGAATTAACTGATGAAGAGGATGATTCTCGGGTCGATGTTGTCAATTTTTGTTCCAATGACCTGAGGGCCCGTTTGTGGGTAGACGAGGACGATACTGATAAGTTGAGTGTGGTGTGGTACTTTTACCCCTCTGACTTTTACTCCCCTAGTCATTTGTGCTTATACAAGAGTGGGGATCCTGGTTACACTGTCATTCCGCTGCATGAAAAATCTATCTGCAAGCCCTTTAGGGGCTTCATTGATATGGTTCTTCGGGGTTACCGTCTTTACATCTACTCCATTCGTAATTACGTACGAGTCTTAGATTTATCTGGACAGCAAGTTCAAGATGTCTCCACCACTAAAGACTATTCCCCTGTTGGAAATACTAATTATTGTAGCCTCGCAGTTACAACTGCAGGGGAGGTTTTGTTGGTCGAGGGCAGGAACTTTGAAGGCAATAGGTACTTCCGCATCTTCAAGCACGATCCTTTTGACAGCCCCGGTGGTCTCTGTGAGGTTCCTTCCCTTGGTGATGAGGCCTTGCTTC